>JAQLOM010000006.1:11245046-11266591 GCA_030068315.1 Chrysichthys thysi
TATATATATAGTGCTACAACATCTGTACCTTTGTAAATATTCTGGGAATTGGGTTGAGATTATAGCACACTGAATCCAACTGAATCAGATGAAGATGACCAAGATGGCCAGATGATGGCCAGTGAGATAAATTGCTCTTGAATATACAATATATTGCTTATTGGTAGGAGCTGTACAAATCTTTGCAAGGGTTTTTGGTCAAATGCATCATATTTAAGACAAAATCATCTCTACACCTTATTTTTATATTATCAAGTGGTATACCTGGCAGACAAGATCCTACATCAGAGCTCTCTATACAGCAAACTACAACTACACAGCAAAATATTTACTAAAATGCATTTATTTTCTGCATTATTAATCTTGGGTCCTCATCGATGTACACAGGTTTTAGCAGGGTAAGGAGCTCAGGCAAATTTGGAAAGTACCTTCTACCAAAAAAGTAAAACATTAATACAAAAAAAGTCATTTTGTGGAATCTAGGGGGTTTTTTGTATATAAAATACTTTTTTTTTTTATAGTGGTATACAGATGCAATTCCACTTGTGAAGTGATGGTATAGTCCTAACACATGTCCTATGAAATCATTACAGTCCCAAAATAATAAATCAATTCTTGGCTAAATATTATTATTTACTGGATATAGCACTTTAATCACCATCTTCAAAAATCCTGAAAACACATGTGATCCGTGTGGAAAACGTGGGAAAAGGTCAAGTGTCTAAAAACCATATGTGTAAGATTCAGATGTGACCTGTGTGATGCATATGTGAGATTTCTGTAAGGGATTAAATAAATTAAGAAAGGGTCCATGTATATGTGTGCTGGAAATGTTGATGATGTCATAGTTGCTTAGAGCAGTGAGACTACTGATTAGTCCAAATCCTGGCACTTCCAAGCAGCCAATGCTGGGTCCTTGACCAAGAGCCTTGACCCTCAACTGCTCCAACTGTAAATCATTTTGGATAAAAATTGACATCCATATGAGGTAGATTTGAGGTATATGGGTGAGATGGACAGGGGCTAGTACCTCTGTGCTGGTTCACAGTGCTGTCTGAACTTTAACTGTGCATTTCATGGCATGCTGCTCCTCATATGTTTTACCAGCAGATGGCATAATTAAAAAAATGTAATTCAGAGTCAAATTAAGGCCCAGTTTTGGAGGTGATATTTTCACCTCAAGTGTAATTTATGTTGGTAAAAATCATGATTAACCAATATAGTAATCGCTGTTATAAGGTGTAGTACTTATAATACTAACTGATTGTTCAACTGAATTAAAGACCCAACCAACCTACCTGCATATTTTTATTTTACGGAGGCGGGAGGTGGGAAATCCATGGGGAAATGGGACGAAAAATGTAACCTCAGCAACGGACCAAAACCAGGATATATTTAAAATAATATAAGCAATTGGTTTGGGTTCAAGATCTTGTATAACTGGCTTGGGTTCTCTAATGTGATTAATGTTTGAACAGTTGGACTTTATTGTAATCACAAGGGGGTCTGCAGTTTTTTTTTAATATGCCAAAAGAGGATGCTAGCTTTAAAGTGTTTAAGAAACCTTGATAGAGAGTAGGTAGTGAGTGATTCTTGCTAGAATTCTGCTTTGACAGCATGTCAAATATGAAGTAGGAAGTGTTATAAACTGTTTAAAATGGTCGTATTTTGAGACTAATGATATTAGAGGTTAGTAAGGGTGTTTGGATGGACTGTTAGACAACACTGACACACTAAATGAATTGTTGCTGTGTTTACCCTAAACAGTGAAACATGATACAACAAGCGCACCACAAATGCAGTGAGATGAGGTGCTCCAGTACCGTCAATACCAGAGAATGTGCCTGATCATCCAAACGTTCAAAATGTCAGTGAAAGGACAATGGAAATGTCCAGAGCATTTTACCAGAACAATATTCACCAAGTGTAACAGGATCCTCATCTGCTCTCTTGCTCTTTCTCTCTAATGACTCATGCAGAAACAAACCCAACATGCTCTTTCAACATGTAAAAACAACCACATCTGCTTCTTTTTTTAATGCCACACACCATTGCCACGTATTTCATGTACAAAATAATCAGTATTTAGGATTCATTTTTTCAAGCAATTTATTGTTGCACTCCTTCAGACAAAAGCTATTGTTAACATTTCCATTATGTAACATATATTCGATCATTTTTTTATTAGGCCTTTTTCATGACTTCATTATTATCTATTGACAGTGAATCACAATGCTGCGGTCTAAAGAAACGTAAGATTTGCTTTGGCAAAAGAATAAAGCTTTGACCAGAATTGGCAAAACACATATACACGCAATATTCACAAATGCACTGTCATCAATAAGCTGTTATAGCTTTTCACCACGCAATTAATAGAAGCATGATTGATTCAACAAATAATGCTTCAGTGTACACTTCCCTTGGACCTAGATACTGTCTAGAAAAATCCAAAGTTAGAATACCGTGTCATTAAGTTGAGGTCAGATTCGACTAAGTTGAGGCTAATTCCCTAATGGTGTCGCTTATGTACAATACTGAACAATACTGAACAATACTGACTGAATCAAATTAGTCAGTTAAGTAGGTGGTGTTGTTTTTTTCTTCCCAAAATTAAAAATTCCTATTGAAATGTTCTAAAGAGCTTAAAGATGAATTTTATTAAGGTAGCATATTATGGAGAGAAGAAACAAGGAAATCAGTAGACATAAATTATTATTATTATTATTATTATTATTATTATTATTATTATGTATTTGTGTTTATAAGCAATTAAGCTACACTTACAGTTCATTATATTAGGAACACCTACCTGCTAAAACAGCCGAAGATCACACTGGGTTCTACTCTTATCAGCCAAGAACATGAATCTGAAGATATCATGGACACAGTCTCACCAAAACTGGACAGTTGAAGATTAGAAAAAAATCATCTGCTCTTTTTCCAGGCTTCAACTGTACCGTTTCTGTAAGTCTGTGCCCATGATAGCCTCAAATTCTTGTTCTTGGCTGACAGGAGTGGAACCTATTGTAGTCTTCTGCTCTTGCAGCTTATCCACCTCAAGGTTTGATGTGTTCTTCATACTAAGATGCGTTTCTGCTCACCGCCATTGAAAGTACAGAGTGATTATTTCAGTTGCTATACCCTTCCTGGCACCTCAAACTAATCTGGCCATTTTCCTCTTGAATTCAGGAAGTGTTCAGGTGTTCCTATTAACTTGTCTAGTAAGTGTTTAATGTCTTCATTACTACATAAAATGAATAGTGTTTCCTAGCAGTATAAAAAAAATGCCAAAATGTCACCACCATTTTACATCTTACAATTACAATACCATTAGGTTTGAAATGAAGCATGTACATCATTTAAATCTATACCGGCTAGCAGTTATTAAGTAAAGCATAATAGATATCATAATCTTATTTATTCTGTCAAAACACAAATGCTGAATTTAATTAATTAGTCGTAATCTGCACTTTACAAATAAAGTCTTGATTGTGGACTGAAAATGCCCTTTAATAAAGGCATTCAGGATATATACAGCAATGGCAAATGCAATTCATATCAATTTGTGATATCACCAATTGCCCTATGAAGTTACCCATGTTTTCCAAATACATTTACCAGGTCTCGTTTTGACTCAAGTACAATGTACGTGTGTGTTTGTCAGTTTCAAGTATTGCCTTAAAGTTGTTCCTGAGTGTAGAAGCCCAGAATCTTGCCTCTTGGTTCTCTGCTTCAAAAGTAACAACATAATAAGCTTTAAGGGATTAGACTCTTTCATGTGCTTCATCTGCTATATTAATTCAAACAGTGCTTGAGAGGTACAGAAGGCAGTTTACACGCGTCTAAGCTTTTTTTTTTTTTCATTTCATTTATCTCGTCAGTCTTCTACAGCAGTGGATTGTGTACAGCATGCTGGTCCGCACAGTAATCGTACCACTCTTTCACTCTTCCTCTGTCGATTGTTTTGTCGCACTGACGCACCATTATTCTCTAGAGCTGTTTTCTTCTGGGCAGCAGCAGCTGCCGTTTCTTTGATCTGAAGCTCTAGATGACGCTGGATGGCCAGGCCAAGCTCCTCTGGGTCAACAGCTGCCCCATAGACCTCCCATGTCATTCCCTCTGCATCCCACTCCACCTCCTTTACTGAGATCCTGGTCTCCACGTCCTCTGGATCTGGACATGCACTTGAACCTGGACGAGATGTCATACTGATCTCAGGGAAAGCGTTGGATAGAGGAGAAATAAGGGAATCTGTTGACATGGTTTGCACACCAACTTCTCTGAAGTCCTTTTGAGATGTCATGTTGCAGGCATCTCTTACTGTCTGATGGCCAAACCCAGACTGTCTATTTTGGTCTAGTCTGAAGGTAGAAGAGTTCTTCCCACATGGTTCAGGTCCACAGCAGTGACCTGAAGCCCGACTGTTTAGTCCAGTCTCACTGACAGAGGACACCAGGGGTGGGAAACCATGCCAAGGTGAATGGAGTAATGACTTTTCGGGTAAACAAGAATTTCCTGCACAAGCTGGTTGAGGTAATAAATGTCCAGGACAGGGCACAACATGACAAGTGTTTTTGAAGGAGCAACCAGCATTCAGTGTATTATTAACACACGCAGACCTGCATGCTGGTAAATGGTGGCTCTCACCTTTAAAGGGACTCTGCATACAAAGGCTTTCATCCATCCCTTGCTGTGCAAAGCTGTGTGCATTCCTAAGGCAGAGCCTGGTGCTGAGAGCGGGAGACAACATCCCATAAACCATTTTGTTATGGGCTTTTAGGCTTTCCTCTGCATGGCATTGGCAACATGAATGCCTGCCCTCCAAACAGCCCATCCTCCAATCCCTATGCATGGACGGAGAACAAGGTGCGCACCTTTCAGCAGTGTATACCTGCTGAGAGTCCTCAGTGATGCTCCAGGGTCGTGTGGCTCTTCCACACCAGATAACATTCTCAGGAGCGCTATTAACGCCACCTATATTTATACTGTGCTCCTCAAGCTCCAAAGAAGAAGGCATGCCTGTGGTAGATCCTCCTCTACTGGCAGGCCTCTGAGGGTAGCCTGCATTGCTGACACTTTTGCGGAGATGTTGCCGGCACCAGGCCAGCTCCGTTCGCTGAGCAGGACCACCAGCCATGTCCGAGGAACTCTTTGATAAGGAGATAATTGGGCGCTCATGATCAACCTCCATCTCTGTTCGGGCAAAACCAAGATGGTTGCTAGAAGGGTAGAGTCCAGATTCAGAGTATTTTTCCTGTGCCATATCGGAAAACCTATTGGAAAGAAAGGTTTGTTATAATTTGTAACTTATAACAATGGCAGTTCCTTTATTCTTCCTCAGAGAGCCAACACTGGGCACAAAGTGTGAGAATTCACACCAGATAAGATACTAGTCCATCGAAGGAGATCAGCATTGTCAGTTGAAAAAGGTAAACACTTCTCTTAATTACCAGCATAATAAAGATATCAAAATTTACTCTCAGACTGCTTTCCCTAGAAAACCTGTGTAGAGAGAGAAAAAAAAAACTTAGGTAAAGTTAGATTTGTACTTACTAATTGATCAGATTACAGTCGGCTAAGAACGAGCTGAGCTGTAGGATTAGGCACAACATGTGCACTTCACTTACACACAAACACACAGGTGGACACACTGCAGACTGACAGTGAAAGAGAGGCTAGATCAGGACATTGCTTCAGACTGAAGGAATTGTAATTAGGGAGGTAAAGGAGGAGGCAATTACAGCTAAACACAGAGCACACTCTACCCACACTATTAATATGCATTCAGATATAATGTAGACTAGATGCCTTTATATCACAGCTCAGTCACTTGATCGCAACTGTGAGTTGCGCGCACACACACACACACACACGCACACACACACACGCACCCACACACTTTGCTCGCTTCCCATCAGAATTCGACTTTGCTGTATTCTGAGCAATTGCTTGTTAGTTCTTCATGCTAATAATTCTTCAAAAACAAAGTGGGAAAAAAATGCATTTGCATATACAGGCTGTATCATTATGCAGTATGTTAATGTCAAAATGATCGTAGTCACGTACAGTGCAGCACAAAATCAAAGATAGGGATACAGTCTAAAACATCAGCCCATTTACAGCCTTTTCTGGAAATAATTATATTCACCTCTGTGTTGTACAGTGCATACACATGGCTGGCCTCCTAACCACAGTGATTCGACACTGAATATCACAAATCATTTAAAGAAGTCTGTTTCCTAGTTCACTGGTGCAGTATTAAACATTAAGAGTCTGTTAACTGTCTTATGAATGCAGTGTTCAAGGTTATAACATATAATGCCTTATTATTGTCACAAGTCACAAGCTTGTTCATTCATTCATTCATTCATTCATTCATTCATTTTTCTTCCCATTTTCCTGGAGGGGGCTTCAGTGCCAACAGCATGAGAAAATCAGATTCAATTAGATTAGATCTTTATCCCCAGTCACTTATTTCAGGTCTTCCAATGAACCCAAGATGTTTCCAAGCAGACTATGAGCTCTAATATCTCCAGCAGGTCAAGCTCACAATATCTTTTCATAAATAACAATGTATACAAACAGGGTAAAAACTTAATGTTGTAATGTACAATAAAAGAGATTCCAGATATAGTATATGTACCCTAGGTTATAATGCATTGTAACAAAATCCCTTTGCTGTTTTTAAATTATACTCAGGGGCGGCATAGTGGGGAGGTTGTTAGCACTGTCGCCTCACAGCAAGAAGGTCCCTGATTTGATCCCTGGGTTTGATCACCAGAGGAACCATGCTTTGCAGAGTTTGCATGTTCTCCCGATGCCTGCATGGCTTTCCTCTGGGTACTCAGGTTTCATCCCACAATCCAAAGACATGCTGATTAAGTCAAACAGCTACTCTAAATTGCCCATAGGTATAAAGTAAAATTTGACAGGTTGTTCGTCTCAGTCTTTAGCCTGTGATGGAAGGGTGATCTGTCCTGGGGGTACCCCGTGACCCACAATGAATATGCGTATAGAAAATGAGTGAATGAGAGAATTGTACTCAACCCCAGTGTTCACAAAGTAAATTTATGAAGCACTATAAAGGAAATCACACCTAACTGCTGATTTTCCAACAAGTTTCATATACTGACATTAAGTTATAAATCAGACAGTAGTACCTCAGTGGTTAAGACATAGGACTACTGTTTGGAAAATTGTAATTTTCAGCACCACCAAACTGCCTCTGCTGGGCCCTTGAGCAAGCCCCTTAACCCTCAACTGCTCTGTTATAAAATGAGGTACAAGCCAAATTCCAGAAAAGTTGGGATGTTCTTTATAGTTGAATAAAATGAAAACTAAAAGATTTTCAAATCACATGAGCCAATATTTTATTCACAACAGAATATAGAGAACATAACAAATGTTCAAACTGGGAAATTGTACACCTTTATCCACTAAATGAGCACATTTCAAATTTGATGCCTGTTACAGGTCCCAAACAAGTTGGCCTATAAGTTTTGCCTACAGAGAACACTTGGCGCATCATTAAGTGAAAAATAAGTCAGAGACAACCACGAACTCTTCAGCAGCTGGAATACCTATATCAGGCAAGAATGGGACCAAATTCCAACATCAAAACTCCAGAAACTCATCAGCTCGATGCCAAGACATCTTCAAACTGTTTTGAAAAGAAGCGCAGATGCTACCCCATGGTAAACATGCCCCTGTCCCAACTATTTTCAGACCTGTAGCAAGCATCACATTTGAAATGAGCTCATTTTGTGCATATAATTCAAACATTTCTCAGTTTAAGCGTTTATCATGTTATCTATGTTCTGTTGTGAATAAAACACTGTCTCATCACTTTTCTGGAATTCGGATTGTAGATGTAAGTCGCTCTGGATAAGGGCATCTGCCAAATGACACTAATGTAATATAAATCACATTAAAAAAGAAGCTTTATAACTAACATTACTCTTAAAGCCTGTAATGTCCTGGCTAATATCCAGAAGAGGAAGTTGAGTACAATTAGTTCATGGTATAAGTTTATAATGCATTATAATAAACAGTACAAATACTACCAGGACAGTGCCAGACCCGTGTTATCCTGCATTACAACATTATAACATTAGATATTATAATGCAAGTATTAAGCATGCAAATATAGCTGTGCCAGGCATGATCAGATATAAACTATGCCATATGACAGGTCATGAAAAGCATTTAGGATGCATTGTAAATACCGGATTCAAAAGAAGTGTTAATTACTATGATTTGCGAAGTTGGAAGGTTTATTGGCAAGACCTTGTGTTAGTTGTTTGTAACCATAAATCACAAAATTAATTAAGTTCTGAACCAAAAGGTTATCAGAAGTCATAAACACATGAACTTCCCTAAATCAGTATGTGTATATTCATAAACAATATTTGCTGTTGTTTAAACATAAACATAATATGACTCAACTTTAATATGCAGAGTCAAGAGATTATTTTGTCAAGATAAATACTAGCAACATTACTGAAACTCCAGTAAAACACATGCTGACACACTTTATCTCTATACCATCCAGTGCCCGTATGGAAAGACACACAGTTGTCCTTCAGCTAGATCTAAAAACACCATGTTTATATCAACTGACCACATACCTGTATCATAAAACACATTCTTTAACTGACCCCTAAACCATGAACCTGTCCTCTTGGTCACAACCTGAACGCACAGACTCAAAACACACAAGTCAGACTTACGGATCGCTAAAAGCAAAAGAAAGCTTTCCTCTCCTCACCATTATTCTTTCTATCTCCTTAGCATACACTCCTTACGTCCCTTTATTTACTGTCAAGTCACCCTCCAGGCTGTATTTCCTGCTTGTAGAAAAACCCTTGCAAAGGTAAAGCCACATCCACTCTCATGCCGCACACACATACACACTTCACATATACACACCTCCCACATTGCCCGGTCCAACCGTCTGGAAAGATTTCACCACAGCCCTTCTTTCCCCTCCTCCTTCTTTCCTCTTCTCCTCCTGCGTGCTCTTGAAGAAGTGTACCAAAGGCAGCACGAGTGAGTGTAATGTTGGATAAGCGCCTTCAGTCATCTGATTACAAACCACAGGCTCTGACTGTGAGAGACAAATCCTCAGTAGAGGGAGGAGAGCCTGAGGTGGGGATGAGAGGACGGTGTTCAGGGTGGGGATGGGGTAGGATGTCACAGTGCAGAGAGTGGAGATGTCACAGGAATACACTACAGATGTCAAAGCAAATCCGTCTGCCCCCTGTCTCGGCTCCAGCACCGTCTTTCAGCTCATTTTCTTTCCTTCCTTACCAAATTCAGTAGGAAGGAGCACAGGAAGCTGGTTAATAGTGCAATGCATTATGCGTGTGCTACAACCAGCTATGCTCCCCTTTTAATCTTTTCTTTATTTTTGCTTTTTCCCTGTCACTTTCTGGCATACCATGCACACACATGCACAGTCGCTGTCTCTTACTCATCCAGTTGCAGCCAATCTCTCTTCTCGTTGCTATAGAAACAGCCATGCTCAATGGGAGCCCAATGAATTTTCATCATGACATTTTTAAGGTTGCCGTGGGAACAATGAAAACAGCACCTTAGAAAACAGGTTTTGAAAATAGAATGGTGCCTGTCACAAAAACATGCTCCACATCATTAATGCCAAAGTGCAAATGTCCTCATGTGCGCAGCACAGACGAATAGCGTAAAGCCCTTAAAGGTGCTTTTTAGACATCTATATTTAGATGTTTACGATATCTTCATTTTATATATCCTCAGTCAAATATTGCTACTTTTGGGGATGGGGTGAGGGGGGCTGTATTTAAAAAGTCGGTTTAAATAGGGCTATTGAAATGTCATTATTGTGATTTACAAATTGAAACTTAGCAAAACTCTTATGGTTGCTGTGAATTTATGGCATGGGCAGTTCCCATTTTTCCAGAACAAAATAACAATACTGGGACTAGCAGTTTAAAACAAATACAAAAATATATACACTTATTGGCGATTTGATCAGATTTAGTGACGTCAAAAGTGGTCAGAGACCACATTTTGAATGAAAGCTGGAAATAAACCGTTTTTAGAGTTTTCGACAAAAACAACCAAAAGCAAATATTCAGTTATTTTCATATTCAGTATTCAAGATTCTGCATATTTTACATAAGAAAATGTTTGATAGTGATCATGTTAACTCTTTTTCCCTTCAGTTTTATTCCTTCCACTGAAGCCCATGTTCCACTGATTAACACAGATCGTCAGTATTTATATACGAGCATATCAGCTTGAGTGCACTTGGTCATTCAAGCAAACAGAGGGCATTCAAAATATACAAAAGAAATTCTGTCACTCAGTCAGCCCCTCTCTACCAAGTCTATGTGTGGAAAGACACCACCATGAGACCAATGCTGATCGGGTGTGTTGTGCTTGTGCAAGAGTATCAGGCACTGTTTTTAAGCACTGTGTAAACTTACTGGCAACCTCATTAGACACACCTTGTTTGTTAATCCACTTTGTAGGTGCACAGTTTCGGTTACAGTCCATGGCATCACTTTTTCCAGTGCATGTTAATGACCATTGTCAGTTTCACATCTGACTATAGGGCTAACTGTTGCCTGCTGGAGTTTTGGTGGAAAGATCGTTCTTAACGGTGCTAAATGAATCCTAGTGAGACACACGCTATAATAGCATTGTCACTGCTGAGGTGAGAAAAGACTGGTCCATCACCCCAAGTAATATCTGCTCAGTGAGGGAAGAGGTGGGTTGTGCATTGTAACAGATGGACTGCTGACAGTAATCAAAGTGCACAGACGCATGGTAGTTTTACAGGAGATATGGCCATAAGGCAGCTCACTATAAGGCAGTGAGAAATATACAATACAGTAATTTGTTACTTACTTGTTTTCTATAAAACGTAGTGTGGAAAAAACTGACAAGCGGACTGATTAAAATCCTGAGAAGTGCTCTACTAGTATCCCTGTATCCCAGAGTTGATCATTAACTTTCCATGAATATAACAGGTTGGCTAGAGCAACATATTACAGAAGCACTAACAATGATAGTTTGCTTGTAATAATTAAATCCTGTACTGGCATAATGCTGTCACTGAGCCACCATAATGCCGCAGTCAATGTATAAACGTGACAATTTTGCTCTATTTCACAATAATACACATTAATACGGGTCTAATTGAAAAGGTGGCATGTAAACACGTTTACACTGGGGCAAGATCACGTTAGAAATTTTATGCAAGTGTTTGTGCAGTAGTTTTTATAAAATGAAAACATAATTGATATTTCAGATAGGTATTAAGAAGAAGATCAATACACTTGCGGAGCAGATTTTTCCTGATACACGGGGCCATTTCCCCCCTCACTGTATGCACTTGAGGCCACAAAGCAGAAAGACCTTATTCTAAAATGTGTGACCTTAATAGTCAAAGGTTTTTACCAAAACATACATAATGACCAGCCTTTCTTCATAGTGAGTTGAAACACATGACAAGTAAAGTAGTGTGAGTGAGAACACAGCAGATGACACAAGTGGGCAAAATTTGGAGTGCAAGATTAGATTACAGTGCTCATGGACTGGGCACTTGTTTTATCTTGGTTGCTGTACAGAAAATGCAAGTTTTAGCTTGACTCAAACCCTGTGTGTAATGTAGCCTCTGAATGTGTGTGTTGATTAACCAAGTAGAGCAACCTCAGGAACACTGTGGTGATTAGGTTGATTTGTGGCCAGGCTCACAGACATGAGAGCTGCGGAAGAAATGTACGGAAGTAGAAGCAGCATGGGACCATGCAACTCATAACCACACAGAGCGGGATAAAAACAAACTGGAAGCTGGTGGTGGATTTGGCTATCCATGGCTGGTAAGTAAATATCTGAAAAAGGTTCTATTGGTGTCGGTATTTCTTATATATTGTAAAAGGTTTCTGTATTAATATTTAAAATTTCTGCTAGTTTCTAGTTACAAAAAAAACTACTACAAGAATGAGAAAACAGAGCTCACAGTCAAAAACAGATCAGAACAACCTGGAATATGGTATTAGCTTTGGTCATTCATTTAGTAAATGAGGTAAAGACTGTATTTATTATATGGGATCACAAATATGACAGGACAATGTCTGTGAACATGAAACTATCATCAAACTTATGTTAATAAGGCACTATTTTTACTGACTTGAAATTAGACATTATTTTAACCATGTTGATTTGTGTAAACTTTTATAAAGCTTGCCAGCTAGGCACATCAGTTGCAGAGATTTATGACTTGAGTTGTCTACTGAAGCAAAAGAAGGCGATATCGGACATGTCTGTCAAAACCTAAATTTGACCATGATCTCTGGTACGGTGGTGATAAAAAAATCTTCACTGTTCTTTTGTAATATTTATCTGTGACCTTAGTGACCTCAGCAAGCCTTTTAAAGGCGTTTATACCATCATACTTCATACTTTATACATCTTTTGAAGAAAAATGTAATCAAACTTGGAATTTTTTTTCTGATTTGCATAGGGCCATTCCTGAGTGACTCCTTAGCTGTATTTGGGCACAACATGTTCTATTTTCTTTCATCATTATGGATAATTTTACCCCTCATGAGTTAGAAAATGAACCAGGATTGTTTAGAAACAAGCATTCACATATTAAATGAGATTTACAATATTCAGAACTTGGTCTTTGAGTCACTGGTAGCTATTCCAAATACCATGAGAGATCCTAATACCATGTGTCTGGTAGTGCAAATTTCAAAGAAAGGCAAATGGGTGGCGTCACTGTGACACTAATAAACAGACACCACACTGCAAGTCATCTTTACCTTGTCAGGCTTGTAGGAAGGTACACTAGCTAAACTGTCCATCTGTTGGTTGCCTTGAAATGTAACGTGTTTCCACAACTACAGGCATTGTCGGTCTCCCACGGTGGCAAGTAGGGAAAGAGATTAATTAACATGTTGTCACTAGTAATAGCAATCATGATCCAAAGCTTAGGTGTCTGAATTATGAATCCCATTACACTCCAAGGGACTACTGTAAATGAAATGTTGTTCACAAGACTCAGTTTAGATGTACTTTGTGTGCCATCAGATCCCATGGTAGCACTGGCCACTGGTCTATCTGCTGTACTTCTCTTTCTTTTGCTGATCGGCCTGACAGCGTATCTCTTATGGAAGAAGAGACACCACCAGAGACGGGACAGACAACTGATCAGCACTAACCCAATTATTCTGCCATGTACGCCTGTACTCCAAACATTACAAAGTAGCAGCTATGGGTGTGTATCTGATCTTACTTTCAGCCATTCCGATCACAGTTGCTCATGGAGGTGAAAAGTGCAATAAACTATGCCTTAAATCACAGTGCAGTTTTGCTCTGCTCTCACGAATAACAGTTTGGCTGAAGTGCCCTTCTTTCTGCCTCCGAGTTTCAAGGGTTCATCCCATTCTGCAGTGCCTGAAGGAAGGGAGGAAGAAGAGCAATGGGAACAGCACCCACATCTGCAAACCCAGCGTGGCTCTCTAACAATAGGCAGTAGGTCATTCTGAGACATGTGAAGAACAAAGTGTGGATATTAATCACGTTATTATTGGGTTTCACTCTATTCTCATTTCTTTTATCTCTGTCTCCCCATTCCCTTTGCACACTTTCTCTGACGGTATGTTACTGGAGGTTGGTTCCCATTGGGCAGTCTGAGGCCAGATCTGTACCAGCTTCCCGAAGAGCCAAGTGAGTGGGCACAGCCCAGGGGCTCCACTGTACGCCTGTGTTTTGCTGTGCAGTACCAACAAGCGCAAGAACAGCTGGTGGTCTCCCTGCTCCAAGCTGCCAACCTGCCTGCCCAATGCCAAAGCAATGCCACACTGGTCAAACTCCAGCTCCTGCCAACTGAGGATCGACATCATCGTCAGGCAAAGGCCCGGGGCAAAGGCTGCCAGCCACAGTTCAATGACACCTTTGTGTTTCAGGTATACCAGGAGATGGGTATTCTGTGTCTTGAGTTGCTTCATAGGAATACTCCAGAGTTTCTTTATCCACTGCATGTGTAGCACATGAACAACTACTATAGACATTCATTTAAATACAACGCACATTTAAAACTACAACTGTTATATTCTAAAAATCCTAAAAAAATATCTCAGCAAATGTTTTTGGATGGAACAGATTTACCCAGCTATTCAACACTAAAGCAAAAAAAACAAATGTTTTGTAGTAACCTTGTGTGATTAGGTGGAATACTGAAGCACTGTTTTCTTTCAGCTATGTTGACTACTTTGTTAATCCTGAGCTGCAAATTCTTCCTTATTTCTTTTTGGCTGTTTAACTTATAGAGGTTAGACTGATGAACACAACGATCAATATGTGTCTTGTTTCCTGCCCCAGCAATTGTCTTTAGATTTTGACTACAAATAGGGAGAGAATAGGTGGGAAAAACAGGTAAATCTCTTTAGGAATTTTCTTTGAGGTGTTCAACTAAACAAATTACATTGTTAAATATGCCAGGATTTGACTTAGTGCTATACTTAAGGCCATGATTGCAAAGTACACAATTCCCCATGATAATAAATTACAATTTATACCAGCTGTCAGTTTTAGCTCTAAAAATCAAGGAAAGGTAGTGAGACATATCAGTGTTAGCCACCAATAAAATGTAGAACATAGGCTACATGTGATCATAATTAGCTCAAGACTCGGCAGTAGGGTATGAATCATTTGGAAGTCATATCTATATAATATCTACTTTAACTAATGCTTAATGGCATTCATTTATTTGCAAACATGTAGTATGTATAAAGAGAAACTATTTAACTGTACTGTACTGTATATATGAAGGTGTCTAATAACAATGTGGACCAGTTCACTCTGCGCATGAGTTTGTACAGTGTGGACAGACTGAAGAAGCACCACCTGGTGGGCCATGTTCTGTTCCCTCTCAGACACTCTGACCTGCGAGAGGCAGTGGGCAAAGTCCTGTGGAGAGACCTTGAGACCGAGAGCGATCTGGTAGACAAGCGCCAAAGTTTACATCCAATATTTGTCTTCCCTTATTATCTTATTTAAGAGTGGGGTTGCTAAATTGTGTAGATAAAAACGTTGTGCCATCCTGTCCTCTGTTATGACGTAGCCCCTTTCAAAGTACGGCAATATCCAAGTGTCTCTGAACTACAGTCAGTCTCTACAGCGCCTCACTGTGGTTGTGCTTAGAGCCCGAGGACTCCAGTGTCCCAGCAATGCTGGTGAGATGCAGTAATGTCAATTATTCAATAAAACCTAAATTCAGAACAATATCATCATATATGTTTAACTCCTTGCAAAAATGTTTCACCAGCCAATGGCTTGGACAGATGTATCTGTCCAGGTTTCTCTGCAGATTCACACTCAGGTAGTGAAAACAAAGTGGACGCCAGTAACCAAAGGAAGCAACCCCACTTTTAATGAGAAGCTGACATTCAGGCTTCACCCTCTGCAGCTAGATGCAGCCTGTTTGAGTCTGGAAGTTCAGCAGGTAGCCCCTGAAGAGCCTGCTGAGGTGCCAAGCACCAGATCCAAGGCACAAAGTAAGTCATGAGGTCACTTCAAGCAAATAGTGATTAACGATGTCATTAGGTCTTGATAAAAACTACGTGCTTTGTTGTGGCACTGTTCTTCCTCTAAATATTCTGAATTTGCTTCTAGTTAACTGAAGGAGGTGTAACTTTACAATTACTTTACTATTACTTTACTATTACTATACTTTATTATTGGTGTCCATTCATACATCTATGGGCCCTATTTAACAGTTAAATTAATGGCATTAAATTAATGTGGCAACACTTAAATTCATGTAAATCAGAATTATTTAAGTATTATGTATTCTAAAGTATTAAATAAGCATTATTTAAGTTGTTGGGGGTTTTTTTACAATAAAATACAGCACCTTAGTTTTAATGAAATAATGAAACAGGCTCTTTCGTTTCTACCTTCCGACAGTATCACTTGGACTCTTGGTCATCGGGCCGTTTATGTATGCCAGAGGCAGAGAGCTGGAGCATTGGAATGAGATGATCAGTAAATCACAGGAGCTGGTTAAGCAGTGGCATGGACTGGGAGCTGCTATAACCACTCATAAACCAACATGAACACCACCACAGACTGCAGTTCAGTTCAGGAGAATGTACAACATTCCCTTAAGATATTTCATATATTATTTCTGTTAAATATTTCACAGTGGTCAGAAATTAATGGTCAAAGAAATAGTAATAATAAGAGCAGTAGATGCAGACCAGTTGGAAATGCTACAGCAGAACTGACATGCAAAATGAAGAAATGTCACAAAAACACAAGGTTACAACAGTAGAATGACATAAAACTGCATTTTGTTTCTCTTGAATCATTTGACATCCTGATGAAATAGAAGTGAATTTTCCTCTAACCTCTGGCTGTATGGTGATGAAAAAAAAACAATTTTCAGTCATGCTTCTTAATTTGCATTATATGAGGAAAAACGAATGCAAGTAGTGCAAACACCCAATATGGTTAGTTTTTAAATGCATGTATACTTTTGGTGAATAAAAAACAGTTAATTTGATTAAGCCTCTGTCTTCAGTTGATCATGAAATCCAGTTATGTAAGACCTCTTAGATACACTCAGAACTAATGGTATAGTTGCACGTTTCTGCGTAGCTGAAGCTGTTTTGAAACTACTAAACTTCATACAAATACAATGCAGGATTCCCTCAAAAGTCTTGCCTCAAAAAGACCGAGGTTAGACCGCTTTCTGAATTCACAGGAAACCTGACTTACGAGCCGATGAATATATCTCCTTTTCCTGGTTGTTTGGATGCTGGTAGTCCACATCTTTTTCTCTTCATTTTTTCGTTATCATCTGTTTAACCAAAGATTTTTGCTTAAAATTGGGGAAAAGTTTTAAGGTTTTCTACTTTTGATGTGTTTTTCCACAAATGAACGTGAACTGAACATTTTCCCTCAAATACACACCCGAGATGTGATCCATCTTCGTAGGAAAGTGTGAAAGACTGCTGTTTTTAGCTGACTCCTGTTCTTAGGAATGTTCCTCCAAGAATATTTTATAAAACTGTTGAATTTGGGAAAAAATCCAGAGAGTGTGAACCTTGGCGGGTGCCGTTCAGTCTGTCGTCTGTTGTGTTCCATCCACAAGAAAGTGGAACACTTCTAAACCATTTCAGTGCTTACCGAGTACTGTCCCAGAGACCAGTGGGTTAGCCAGATCCCTGTCACTGCTAATGCAAAGCCAAATGAGTGCTGTAAGGTGCCATGGAACACATGTACTTCCTCATCAAAATTGCCTGTCTTCTCCAAGACAAGTGTGGAGCCATCGGCGGCAGCTCTGGAGAAAAGGCCACAGAGCCCAAGCCCCTCTTCTCACAAGGGGTTCGGCAACTCTGGAAAAAAGGCCAGCGGGCTCCAGAGCACAAGCCCCATTTCTCGCAAGCAGGCGGAAGCTGGAGAAAAGGCTCATGAGCCACATAGCCCAAGCCTCACTTCTCACAAAGGGCAGCAGCTGGAGAAATGGCCTGTGTCTCAAGAGGGGGCTGCAGCTCTAGAGAAAAGGCCCTCAGGCCCCAGAGTCCAAGCCCCACTTCTCACGAGGGGGCTGCAGCTCTGGAGACAAGGTCTGCAGGCCACAGAGCCCAAGCACCACTTCTCATGAGCAGGTGGCAGCTGGAGAAACAGCCCACGGGCTCCACCGGCTCCCCTCTTCGGTTATACCAGGGGCAGGCAGCCCAGAGAAGTGGTTATGCCAGGCGTAGGCATGTCTGAGTGCTCCAGAGGTTGACTCTGGCGTTGGATTCACCACCAGTGGTGATGCATGCACCGGATGTGGTGAAGACCTGCACATCCACAAATACCAACTCAGTTTTCATACATGTATATAAAGTTCAAAAATTGATTGTTGCCAACTACCAGATTTTGTGCCACTGACCTATGTTCATGGCGCAACGGTGGTATGCCGGTTAGCATTGTCGCTTAACAACAGCCGGACACTACAATCGACATGGCTAGTTTTCATGCATTTATTACAGTGTTAGATAAAATAACTTTCAGTATAGGAGTAATTCCTTGGATCATCGATTTATTCAGCAATCTGTGTTACAAACACTCTCCGCTGTATGACTGGAATTTCCTTTGTCCTTGTCAGGCAGCGTTTGCTAATGTGATCTATTAATGCGGTGCTTAGTTATGCTATGAATACAGTGTATGGCATAAGTTTAAGTGTAGAAGCCATTTCACTTGTTGCTTCATGTTATCATATCGATTTATTCAGCTGTCACACCATCAGGTCGTTATTTTCCTCATTCACCGCCAGTGTTTGCTAATGTCTGGTCATGGTGATTCATGTTGATAATATAACATTAGTATAAAGCTATCTGGTTTGTGTCTGTTATCTGGTAAAATTTTGACTTCATAATTTTTTGATAAAAAAAATTACGTGTTTAATTTTTTGAAGCAAATTAGTGAATTTGAATAAATAGGAATAAATATTGGTCAAGCTCAGGGACTTTATAAAACTTTATATGGCATCATAGTATTGAGAGATGGTATGATATGGTACAATACACTCACAGCTCATGTGATGTAACAGTATCTGCCTTAATAACACTATTTTCAATTATCATCTGTATGATGCTTCTATGTTATTACTATGTTTTTATAGGATTATTACAATATTACAAGGCTGTTGTTCCAGCACTTGTTTTCATGCATTCAGAAAACATTCATGCATTTCCTTCTTCAAGACAATGTCTTCAAAATCAAAATCCCACAAGGAGATGCCTCAGAGTGGATGTCACATCTGAGGAAGTTTGCCAACACTGGCGTTTGGCCTGCGGATGAGGGAAATAGGCCAGCTCCCAGGCAGATGAATTAGTACGACCTGTATCAAAGGGTATATGTGGATATAAATGTCACAATATGTTGAATTAATTGTTAGACACTATTACAAGGTGGCACGGTGGCTGAGTGGTTAGCACTGTTGCCTCACAGGGAGAAGGTTCTGGGTTTGAGCCCCGGGTTCGACACAGGTGCTTTTCTGTGCGGAGTTTGCATGTTCTCCCCATGTTCTCCCCATGTTTGCGTGGGTTTCCTCCCACAGTCCAAAGACATGCATGGTGGGGATTAGGCTAATTGCTGACTCTAAATTGCCCATAGGTGTGAATGTGAGTGTGAGTGGTTGTCTGTCTCTGTGTGTGCCCTGCAGTAGATTGGCGACCCGCCCAGGATGTGTCCCGCCTCTCTCCCAGTGTCAGCTGGGATAGGCACCAGCTTCCCCCCGCGACCCTGAACAGGATTAAGCGCCAGAAGACAAAGACACTATCACAAATCATTTTACTCTCACAGTAAACTTTACTCATTATGTCTTGAATCAAATACAATAAATGGCAAAGTCCCTATGAGTTAATAATATGTAATAAGCAAATAATTTACATCTGACTCTGTAACTAGACACTAAACATTACCGTAGATTTTTGTGGAAATTCAGTTCAATTCAATTATATATATATAGCTAATATATATAGTGTTTTTAACAATGGTCATTGTCACAAAGCAGCTTTATTGCCAATAAAGTATTGTAAAATTTACAGTAAACAACTATAAAATATATTCACTGTATAGAACTGTAATATCTTAATGTTATAAATAAACAAGACACTGATGGCTGATGCAGGATACAGTTGAACTGAAGGTTAAGGGTTTTGCACAACCATGTTAGCTCTGGTGGCCATGGGGGACCTAAACAGGTGCTCAGCTCTCTTCACTTCTGTCTAAGAAGGGGAAGAAGGGGGAAAGAGAGGGGAGAAGAAAAAGGAGAAAAAAGAATGAAAAAGGGAAAATGAAGAAAAAAAAGAAAGAAAATATGAGTGTTGTGTATCTCTGTCTACTTGATTAATGTATTTCCAGTGGCTTGGAACACGAGTTGGAAACATTCGATATTTTGGAGTCCAGCAGGAGGGATTTGGACCTTGGATTTCAGTGAAGAGAGCTGAGCACCTGTTTTGGTCCCCCATGGCCACCAGATGGCCTCCAAGAGAGCTTGATGGGGTTTTTTTGCGATTATGTTATAATGCTGTATAAATTTTATTTATAAGTGTCCGTGAGAAACCATCTCCCACATTTACCAGAACTAGAAACTCCTTCTCTAAACATGTTTCTTTTTTTATTTGATAACAAGGTGTTTTTTTAAGTGTCAAGTTAATTAATTGTCAATAACACTGCATATTTCTGTTACTACTACTACTACTATTATAGTATTATATCATCATCATCTTCTTCATCATCATCATTATTGTTGTTGTTGTTGTTATTGTTGCTAAAGTTAGGTATTATATCATTATTATTATTATTATTTATTTATTTATTTTTTTATTATTATTATGTTGTTGTTGTTGTTATTGTTGTTATTACTGTTGTGTTGTATTACACAAACTTTTAATAAAAACATCAGTTTGTACATCGCTGTAAACCAGATGTATTTGCTCATAGAAAAAAAAACCAGCCAAGAAACACATTTTAAGAATTTCATTAAAACATATCACTAAAAGTACAACAAATTAAAAGAAGATTTATAATCAGTAAAAACATAAACCAATATACAATAAAAGCAGAATACCAATACTTTATCAAATATACACTTTCACCTTCCGTAATTTGTCAGGCTTCAGGTTGTCTTGAAGCTGTAGTTTTCCTTTGGGCCCAAACTTGAATAGGGTCTTCACAAACCATTTGTGGCATTCAGGTGGCAAGCCCTCTGACCACAAACATGGCAGATGAGTCATTGAAGTGTCAGTAAGATTCGGATTTGCAGCAGCAACGTGAGCACCACCAAATTTTGGCTTGATAAACTGAAAGGACATTAAACAAAGGGAGGGTCATATCATGAGATATCAACTATCATTCATTGAAATATGAAATATTCACTGTCAATATATGAGTGTCAATGGCTGTCCAAATACCATTGATAAATTCAACGAAGGCTGCTGTGTTTGGACCACGCTGCCTGCTGTACTTTGCTGCCCCACTGCACCTTGGAGGAGAGGAGTCACTGCTGCTGTGTGTTGCTCTGTTGTCCCCCCCGAGACACACACAGAGAAACACACAAATTTGAAACTTTAACCCATAAGAGCCCATGGTGGCATATGTCTCGCACTCCCTTTGGTGTGGAAAGCTCCTTATAAAGATTTATCCTTCACTTTAACTCATGAAGTCTCTACTGACAGTCTCTCTGAACTTCAGTGGTTGAATGTAAAGAAAAAGTGTAGAAATGTATTCCATGTGGTCCATTTGGTCTTTTTAATTTTCCTTTCAGGTGAACTGGGTCTGGGTTCTTATGGGTTAATTGACCAGAGTTACCTTCTGAGTGAGGAATCTACACATACAGTGCATTCAGAAAGTATTCAGACCCCTTTCAGTTTTCACCATTTGTAATGTTGCAGCCTTATGATCAAATCATTCAAAATAATTTTTTTCCTCATGAATCTACACTCAGTACCCCATAATGACAGCACAAACATGGAATTATAGAATTTTTTGCAAAT
>JAQLOM010000006.1:11283601-11299723 GCA_030068315.1 Chrysichthys thysi
TTTTACATTACATTACATTACATTACAGTCATTTGGCAGACGCTCTTATCCAGAGCGACTTAAATTTTTTTTTTTTTTTTTTTTTTTTATACAACTGAGCAATTGCCGCTTAAGGGCCTTGCTCATGGACCCAGCAGTGGCAGCTTGGTGGTACCTGGACTTGGACTCCCAACCTTCCGATCAGTAGCTCACCGTCTTAACCCCCTGAGCTACCACTGCCCTACCTTTTCTAATTGATGTAATATTTATATTCTTTGATAAATCATATATATAATTTCACACTGCTGGAAGATGTAGAAGGTAAACTATTACTACACTGCATGCTTTGGGTGACAATAAAATCAGAGTTCTTATGGTGTAAATTACCACATCTGGAGCAGCCTAAGACACTGTATTAATAAGAAGGTTTCTCCTTAGGTGTGTTTTCTTTGCTACCATGATGTACCACAGCTGGCACTGCCTGGTCTCAGCTGCTGCTTCAGTGGAAGATTGACAGGTGCAATTATGGATTTAACTGACCGCAGTGTGTTGATATGAGCACAAATATCACAGCTCATAACTGAGTCTTGTATCTGTATGTAACCCAATTAGCTTGGTGGTGCCTTGCTTAGTCCCTAGAGTACTTCAGCACTTGTAAATTAATAAAGTCATTCTCATGTTTTACTCTTCAGACATGCAGACTAACATGTGCTTGCATGTTGGGTAAATTACTACAGAGCGGGAAGAATGAATACATTAAAATATGAAGATCAAATTTGATTCTCTTTATATTAATACATTTGCTTGTACAATAATAGAATATATAATGGTCTAAAGTGAACTGCTTAAATGCTCTTTATATGTATTGTCTGTCTATGCATTTACTTCACTTATAAACATGAAATAATCCTCCTTATTGTCCAAAATATTTGACAACAAAGAGTGCCCTTGTAAAGTATAGATTAAAGGAAAATCACAAAATAATTTAAAATGCAATGCCTTTGACCAAGGTCAGACTGATGATCATGACTGAAACTAATTACAGCTTTTGTATTTCTTTCTTTATGTTCCACTGCCATTTTCAAATTTAGTGAGCAAACCTTGCACACCCTAATATGACCAGTGATCGCGCCTGTATTCCATTTGTTACACTGAAATTATTAAGTTATCTGGCACAATGTTTTTACATAAAATGATTTAATTTTTTCCTCAAAACCTAGATCACAAATAACAAAAATCAGAAAATCACAAGATTTTCAAAATCAGTCTCCTTTATTCTCTCTGTTCTGAAGATATTCTCACAGTGCTAATTTTGTAGAGGTTTTGTAGCCAGCATTTGTTCTCAATGTCACAGTTGAAGGAAAGTAATGAAGCTAATACTAGAGAGACGTGAATGGTGATAATCATAAGACATGAGCTCTTCAACCACCTCTCTATGGTGAGATTTCAAATCTCTTGTGCAAATTGAACATACATCATTATTATACTTTTCGGGGGTTTATTAGCCTGAATGTTAAAAGAATGATGTGTGTGCCGAGACTTTTTCGAACTCTAAGTAGATTTTATTTGTGGAGAAATGAGTCAGTGTCAGCCATTTGTTATCTAATTCATCACTCGAGTAAAGAGGGTGGCTGAAAATTTAACTTGATGAGGAATTCCAGACACGATGCTGATTCTGTGCTACAATCAACAGCCTGCATTGAAACATTTCTAACCTTTACAGACTGGAATAGGATAGTGAAAAATTGTTTCACAAATTCAGGGAGCACCTTGTTTCATAAATGGTTTTTAAATTTCGTTTAAAGAAAAAAAACACACACACTGAGATTAGGCACCCAGATTTATTCTGGCTGTCATATGACAATTACAGCACAGTACAAGAAAAAGTAGATATAAAATGTCCCAAGTTAAATATTTAGCAGATATCATCTATTATCATGTCTGTACTTCTGCCATAAAACCTCTCATGGCTGCTGCTGCTGAGCTGTGTGAGAGAGCGTGGGTAGAGACAGAACGCACTGCTGTTTAAATGTGTGTCACGTTTAAGAAGATAAAACTCAGTTTTTTGGGGGGGAAGAACAAGCACCAGCTCATGCTGAACATCTCTTCATAATTCTGTCAGCTTCCTATGTCTGATTTGTTTGTGTACCCTTTTTGCAGGTGATTGGTGATGATAGCTACCTGAATGCAGTTCAGAATACAGGTGAGTCCACAGGCATCTTTTGACGCCTGACAAATTTTACAAAGCATTCAAGATGGCTAGTTGATCTACATGATGCCCGTAAGTTTCGGGGATAGATTGTATACTCATGAAATCAGATACGGCTGTGCATAAATCATTCATGAACTATCCACTGTGCTTTTAATTATGACACATTCATGCCATTATTCAGGTTACTAGTAATAAGATGTCTGAGGTTAATGAAGGCAGCTGCCCCATGATGGTTTTTGATCTCATACTGATTCTTATCAGGTTTTTCCTCTTTCGTTCTGTCGTACACCCCGACAGCATTAAATTACCCAGCATCAATCCCATAATGGTAATGACTCAGTGCTTTGATGCAACTGCATCAAGACTGATAAACAGCAGAGACAGGCTCAGCCAATCAGAGGGCTGCATGGGGTCTTAAGTAGGTAGGACTCAGATTGGGCTATTTGTGCTTTGACAGTCTCTTTTCTAATAAAAAGATTCCCCGAAGAGCCTTAAGCAAGAGCTCAAGCGTCAGTTATTAGGGTCAGCATTAGGATGTTTTTTTTTCTCTGTAAGTGAATTTGCATGGTCAGTGTATCTTTGTGGTTATTAGTGATGTCCAGACCAAAATGCTGGAAGTAATTTCTTTAGTCTCAGCACTGTTTTTGAATCACAGTCCCACAGATTAACTAAGGAGTTCTGAATCTTCTCACAAAATAGAACAATTTAGTAATTGAATCCATCTAAACAATGACCATGTTGAAACAGATACTGAAGATAAATGAATGCATTCAATGCAACATGCAATTCCTCACAAGCACCCAGTATTGCATTACATTAGCATCATTTGGCAGATGGTCTTATCCAGAGCGAGTTACATCCATCTTATTTATACAACTGAGCAGTGGAGGGTTAAGGGCCTTGCCCAAGGGCCCAGCAGAGGCAGATTGGTGGTGCTAGGATTTGAACTCATGACCTTGCGACCAGTAGTCCAACATCTTAACCACGCAGCTACCACTGTCCTGTACGCTCCTATGTTAGTCAACATGGCCTTTCTTTGTCCTGTGAGTTTCATATCTAGCCCCCTGCTCAAACATCTGGATCTGTGCGGTCTCAGTTTCCAAGACTTCTAGTCTTATTGATACCACCTTTATGCTCCACAGCTTTATATATAAAATTACACTGAGGCGTTGCGGAAAAGGAGCACTATAGCTTGCACACTAAGTTGTCATGTGTGTAAATGTGTACACTGTATCGAGAACTTATTGTAGAGGGTAAAATTGATTACTGGTGGGAGAGCGGATAAAAATTCCCATTGCACAGCGCAGAAAATTAATGTGTCCCAGGAGTCTCTACAGATGCATTGTGTGAATTATGTGATTTCTGCTGCCATTCGTTCTGCTCATGCTCAGCCAGTAGTGCAGGAGAAGAGCATGAATAATCACCCACAGAGCTCCAATCTACAAGCCCTTGCTTCTGCTTCCTTCTTTCCATCCCCCCCAGTGTGAATGTGCAATTTTACACGTCACCATCTTTTCTAACAAAATGCACATATAGACAACTGAAATAACGTCACTACGATTTTTCCCCATTAGACTCTTTCTGCAATAATTTAATTTTTAATGTGTGGAAACCAGGTAGACTTTTGAGTTCAGACTGGATTGCATGTCTCAAACTATTTTAATATTTGACCAGAAAGACAAGAAGGCTATGGTCCCCTCCCCCTCCCTGTTTCTTTGATAAGGCAAAGAAAGCCCTGTGCTTCTGACAGCTTTGATATTCTGTCGCAGACCCCATATCTAATCTATGTGCATATTTCTGTTTACTGTGGCATGAAAGTAATATCAAGTAAAGAAGAATGTCACCATGGTAATGATAGGGATTACTGAACAGTGTGCAGGTCTGAGATATGAGTGATCTTGTGTGTCTAAATCGTTTGTTTTCACGCGTTTGGTAGAAACGGACAGTAATGTAGTAGTTCACAGACAAGTAAAACAGAATCATAGACTTTTACAACAGAATTATATTTCACTATAACATTAGTATTTGATTTGTATTTAGGACACTGGGTCCATATAATACATTGATCATTAATCAGTATTGTAATATTTCCCCTTTCAATACTGATATCACAAAATCCTGCAATATGAGTATGTAAACATGATCCAGTCATTCACTGTGATGGTTCCTGAGTTCACCAGATGGCTTTAATATATTTCAAGGCACATTACCATCACACTATGCAGGAATATGCAGTTTCAGTTATGGTTCCTAAACAGTAGGCAATTCTTGGTACTAGAAAAATAAAGGATCTTCAGTGAAACTTACAGCAAGAAGGTTCTGGGTCCAAGCCTGCCAGCCATTTCTCTAGTTTCCTCCAAAAAACATGCAGATTTGTGCATCTGGATCTAAGTTGCCCGTAGGTGTGAATGTACAGTAAGGGCAAATGCATGTTCATCTCTGTGTTAGCCCTGCAATAGATTGCTGACCTAGCTAGGTCAGCTGGGATTGGCTCCAGTTCCCCTGCATCCCTGACAGATAAGGGGTATAGATAACGGATTGATGCATGTCGTCTAATTGTTGGTTTATTAATGTTTATTTCATTTTTTATTTTAATGATGGTTAACTCTCACTCTCAGAGATATGACTTTATGACTAGTGCGATTCAGTGTCGTATCCTAAGCTTTATCTTATTCACCAACATAATTTACATGTTTCGCCACATTTTATAGCAGATTAAGTCATAACTGATCATGTGTACAATCCACATATAACAGATGTGCTTTTCCAACACAGGCCATAAAACCTAAATTAAAGCCCATTTTCATGCCATATCTTCTTTTATTTCTCGTATTTGGTCCCATGATATAGAAACAGTTAACTCTGGGCAATCGTGAAATAATAATTTAATAAGATAAGAATTTGCACTCTGAGTATTGAAGCAGCTACATCAGCATGGCTGCATGCTCTGATGTCCTGTTTATCAGATCCTGTTTTCTCCTTGTTTTATTTTTACCTTCTTTCATTCATGTTATAGTTATTTTTGCTAAGATGATGTGTGCTCGATAATTTCGAAGCAGATTTGACAAACTATTCAAATCATTCTGCAATGAAATGTGAACTTCCTGGGTCTGTGAAAAGACAGATTTTTTGTTTTTATTACAGCCCCTTTATCTGCAGCTTTATTGCAATTCCCCTTCACACATCTTTATGTACTCAATTAAGTTGAAATACACAATGAGTGATTTCCCCAGGGGTGGCGCTGAAGTTGGCACAACTCATTTTAAAAGAGCTCTCAGTCATTCTGCCTTAATATCTTTAATTCAGCTATTCCTTAATTGCAGTTGGTCCATTTAAGCTTGGCTGGGGGAACCATTCATCTCTACTGTGTTCCACAAACACGCACACACACTCGCACGCACACACACACACTCACACTCACACTCACGCACGCGCACACACACACACACGCGCACACGCACACACACACACACACACACACACACACACACACACAACACACCTCGTACACACATCACCCACCTCTTTGTGCATGGCCCTGATGTTTGATGCGTCTAGTCTGGCTCAGGATGTATCTGCAGACAAAGCATCAGCTGACTTGTCACGCCAGCCTGTGATTAACAGTGCGTTCCCGTGTCAGTGATGAATTGTCAGAGACAACGCTGGCACACTCTTAATATCTACAGTATACTGAAGTAGCAAGATGTATCCATGAAGAATTTGCTGAGTCATGGTGTTCTGGATTTGGCTATTGAACAAATCATACGATTAGCAGGAGATTAATGAATCCAGAAGATTGAATTCTCTCCAACCTTGACTGCATTTTCTCTCTCTGTTTCAAACCATCACACGATTAATGAAAGATGCCTAAAAACTTTGAACATTTGCTGGCATTTCTGAGACTTATGCTGACACCACACTGGCTGACCTTGATTCCTCAGACAGAGCAAAATATTTCAAGAGCAGATATTTACGTTTTGGAGACTTTGGAGTCTCGTGCAACACAAAGATTTAGGAAGTAACAAGCTGCCAGCATGTATTTTTATGCTAAAATTATTTATTACTACAACAGTGTGCTTCAATAAAATACATGTAATATATTCAAGTTAAAATAATTTTAATCTCTCGTGAGTTGCTTGTGGCTCAATAGCATCTAATTAAATCCACTTATCACTATGAATCTGAGACACAAGTGAGATGATTCTTGGAGATGTATGCTTTCTACTGTCCTAAAATTCCCTGAAATTACATTTTTATTGGGGATGTGGTCACATAAAGCTTGAATGCACAATCTTGCGTATGACTTTAAGCATAATTCATTTCTTTTACTTTCTTCTACTCTCTCTAAATCACCATTAGATGGTTAGTTTGAAGCAGAGATAGGCTGTTATAATGATATGCAAGAAAAGTTAATTTTTAGCCACTGCACTGGAGAAATGTGACTGCTGAAGGATCAGGAGGGGTAAAAAATGTGGCAGAGACTGTTGGAGGAAAGAAGCTCTGCAGTGACTGCAATTTCACAGCCCATATGGTACAAGGAAGTGCCTTCAGGAGGAGTTTCCATTCCGTGCAGCATGTGAGCACTTTCCATATTCACTCCCTGTTATCTTTTTTATGTGTACTGTAGTGTATAGATCACATATCGAAACAGGCAGTCATATAAATGCTCAATGTTTAGCTAACCCCATTTAACTAAATAAGTTAAAATTAAATCATCTCAGTATGTCCATTTTTCTAAAATTCCATTTTAAGTGGACTACCAACTGCCTAGTGACCTACATGAAAGGAAGGACATTCACTGTGCCTGTCAAAGTTAGTCAGAACACTCTTCCACCTTCTTGATGCTTTGGAAATTGGCCCATTTGTGGAACATTCTGGACCAGATCCCTCTGTAATCTTGGTCTCCTTTGCTTTGAGCAAGGCAGGAGAATTGCCCAGTTGTTCAACTCTCTTGTCCTCTCATCCCTCTCCAAGCTTGAGGCTGATGAATCAGAATGCAGAATGGGTTTTGAAAACACATGTGAGCCAAGGCAAGTGTTTATGGGAGATAAACACAGCAGTGCTGCAGTGCATGCATCTTATCCAATATGCTGTTGGCCATAAAACCTGCTAGACTTGGACTTGTGCAACTTTACACAAAAAGCCTCCCTTCCTCTTCTTATTGCTGACATTATTCCAGACAGACTTAAAGGATGATGAATAAGAATTAGTCTCATACATGAAATAATTCACATAATATGCGGGTGCATGAAAATCAGGTACTATTTAGAGTCCATCTACATATGTTTAAGTGGTGATTGATTTATATTCAACATGAGCTCAACATATGCTCTCTGAATTTTCTCAGTTGCTATATCCTGTTTTGTCGATTTTGCTTTTGCGCAACATATTTATATCAAAATACTTTGTAAACATTGGTTCCTGACCTTTCAGACACCCTGTATAATCACATACAGTGAACCCCCGCCTATCGCGGGGGTCACGGTCCGCCGACCCCCCGCGAAAGGTGAAACCGTGATACTGCCGAGCCACATTCATTTTTATTATTTATATATATTTTAAGGCTTTATAAACCATTTCCACTCTCTTATTAACCTTTCCCACACTCTTATAAACACATCCTATGCACTTTCTACACTCTTAACCACACGTCATTTTAACAACATATAAAACTTCACATGTGTACTTACTGCCGATGAGGTCACTTACTATTTACATTCGTCTTAGCCAATCCTAGCGCTCCCTCATGATCACCTGACTTTTCCGCCTGATTTTAATTATTTATATATATTTTAAGGCTTTATAAACCATTTCCACTCTCTTATTAACCTTTCCCTCACTCTTATAAACACTTCCCATGCTCTTAAACACTTTCTACACTCTTAAATCTACATCATTTTAACAACATATAAAGTTCTATAAGTGCACTGACCAGATGAGATGAACGGTCAGTGAGCCAAACACCGCCCAGGATACACAACACAGTGCTCTCTGGTTGGTCTTCTCCCATCCAATAGGACAATCACAGGACACAACGCTACTGGACTGTAGCTATAAGAGCTCATGGACATGAATCGAGCGCGCCGGTGACGTCACTTCCTGTTTACAAATGCAGTAACCAACCCTAACGCTCCCTCAGAATCACCTGACTGGTCCGCCTGATTTTATTATTTATATATATATATATACAGTATTAAGATTTTATAAACCATTTCCTCTCGTTTGTAAAGATGTCCTGTGCTCTTAAACACTTTCTACACTCTTACATACGTAATTTTAACAACATATAGACTCCTACATGCAAACTTACTGCCGGTGAGGTCACTTCCTGTTCACGAGTTGAAGCGGTACACAGCAACTTTCACTTTTCAGCTGATGAAATACAGTGCATACTGTTTAATTTCGATTTAAATGTTCTTTTACTGTTTCAATGAACATTTTTTAAAATGAAATTTTATATTGCAGAGTCCCGCGAAAGCCCAAAAATTCCACGAATCAAATTTTGAAAATCCGCGATGTAGTGAATCCGCGAGCAGTTGTAGGGTTTTGGGGTTCAATGTATTTATTTATCCTGGTCTGAGGCATGGTGCATCTGGAGCCTATCGTGTGAACACTGGGCACAAGTTCATTGCAAGTCACCATGTACACACAAGAAATTACACCTGGGGCAATTTTGAGCAACCAGTTAACCTACAGTGAACAGACAGTAACCTGAGCTCAGGATCGTGACATTGATGCTACCTGCTGCACACCTCATATAAATGCAAACTTGAAATTTCACATTTGCCTTAATTAGGGTTGAAGGAGAAATATACAGTATGTGTCTCTTTAGTTTTAATAATTCTACACTCAGCATCTGGTTTTCTCCTTTATTTTGCAGTCCCTCTCTCTTGTTCAGAAGGTTTTACTGAGTTGGGCTACTACAATGGCACAGTGTCTCAGACGGATTCAGGCTCACCATGCCTGAAATGGACAGAGTTTCCTGATTATGTGCAGCAGTACCCTGGTCGAGGCCTGGGAGAGCACAGTTACTGCAGAAACCCCGACCGTGAATCCAACCCCTGGTGCTTTTTCAAACAGAGCTCTGGTGCCATTGGCTGGGCTTACTGTGACTGCCACCAGGGTAAGACAGTCTGTCCTACTCCATCTCCATCACCACCATTCTCTCATAATGATGCAGTGGAAATTCATTTCCATATGCCCTTCATCCACCAGCACTTCCCAAAATATCTGCACTCCCTAACAGTAGAAAGTTAAAGCATAAAACACAATATTTGACAAAAATCAAGCAAATACCGGTATACAAAATCAATATAATACAATAACCGATTTCAGTTCAAATTTTAAGTATGCCTCATCCAGGGTGTTTTTGTTGTGGCTTTTTCAGTTCAGACATATTTTTCCTTTCAGCACCTGTCTGTATGCATGGTCTGTATGAAACTTTCCCTATGAAAATTTAGCCTCTTATATATTTTTAAACATCTATAAGTAATACAAATTGTGTTCAACTAAAACTTAATTGTTTGTTGCTCTCTAGAAGTTTCCCAGCAGCCAACAATATAGTGTCTTTCAGCCTAAATACCACCATAATAAAATTATTGACATGAGAACTGCAAGCTTGTGTGACATTGAAATTCAATGCTTGCAATCTACCATTAAAAAAATATCACAATTAGCAGTTTAATCATCCAAAACTAATAGCCTAAAAACACATGGAAATGAGCATTTCCATCTCTACAGTTTAGAGTGGAATATGAGAAGAGGTGTAATAATATTACCAGCCTTAGTGTGAGGAACTGCTTGCCAACAGTGTCACCATTTGTAGAATGTGGATTTTAGGTGATAATACAAAGTGAAGTATAGAAAATATAACAGTACATTTTAATACAATCCTTGCACAAAGTTGTATAACATCCACACAGCTGACATTTTCTGTATGAATGCTGATGAGCTAGATGTACTATTTTTGACAGCTCAGTAGAGAAAAAACTGTTTTTTTAATGATTTTTTTTATTTTCATTATCATTAACATTCTTTGCAAAGTGATAGATTTGACATTTCATTGTAGGCTTGTATCACACAAGCCTACCTCCAGTGCAGCTTTCACCTTATTAGATAAAATATTAAATAAGTCTACATCAGTTGTCACAGGACTTTAAAAGAATAGAAAGGTTTCATAATGCAAACAATGCAAACTGCACTGCTGTTGAGAGATGTGCTGTTTTTGAGTCTATGACACATTAAGAAGTGCTGTTCAATAAGTTAGTCAAGGGTACTAATGGAGTGACCATGTTATAGGACAATTTGCAGAGAGGGAATGAGTCATTCTTATTTAGATTCAGACACATGACTGTATGAAAATTCTCCCTCTCTATCACTCTTTCTCTCGTTCTGTTTGTTTAGGTGCAGTCAGGTTGGTGGGGGGCTCTTCATCTAAGAGTGGTCGTCTCGAGGTGTACTTGAATGGCCAGTGGGGATCTGTGTGCGACACTCACTGGACTGACCGGGATGCCAGTGTGATCTGCAGGCAGCTTGGCCAGGGGTATGATGGCCAAATTAATAGTACAGTTGATCCTCACATTAAAGGACTAATTGGGGGGAGAGGTTGTCAGTTGACTTGAATAGTCTGATGACGTGAGGGGGGGAGGGGGGGATAAATAGTGGAAATACAAGGAAAAACACCACTAAATTCCATAAAAGTGCTCCCCAAGTACTGTACACATGACAAGCAGCATAGCGACCAACATAAATAGCTAAGTACTTTAAATCCTAATGTAAATAAAGATGTAAATACAATTGTAAAGGGCATTTCCCTTCTGTGTGTTCACACCGTACTCCTCACAAACACCAGACTTCTTAATGAGCTCTAATTTCTGGCCAATACTAAGATTGAGACGCTTTCTTTTACCACTAGACTTATCTTTGGATGGCATAATGATGGCACTGGGCAGAAAAACTGAGAAAAACACCAAATAATCGCCAAAAACGACCACAGCTCAACCAACGCTTGTGAGCAACTAGTAGCACACATGCCAACAACCCCCTAGCGGACAAATACTGAGCTACTGGATTCAGTTCACAACACCTGGGATTTTTAAACTTTCATACTGACATTCTGGCTAATGGATTATGTATTCAGACCAGCAGATTTTATCCATTGCATCCGATATGCGTCAATGCAGTGTCCATAGATGAGAGGATCGACTGTATCAGTATTTATGAGAAAGCATTGTTAATATCTCAGACATGAGATATGGAATTTCTCAACATATACCTTCACTGTTGTTTTCTTACATGGGAAATATGAATGAATGCATATTTATTTCGTTTATGACGTGTATGCGTTATGTCCTTAAAACTGCAGTGAGATCGGTACTGCACTTCAGCACTCCTACTTCGGTCCTGGTTCTGGCCTCTTCCACTACACACGCCTTGGCTGCCGGGGCAACGAAAGCTCTCTCCTGGAGTGTCGAAGCAGGAAGTTTTTAACCAACGACTGCAACCATGGCAACGAAGCCGGGGTTTTGTGTGCCCCACCTGAAGGTCAGGAGGTTTTCAGTGAGATTCTTGATGCTGTGACCTTTTGAGTGACAGACACAAAACAGCCTCCTACACACAAATCCTTACAAGAACAGCTTTGTTTTGAGTGAATACAGAAAGAGTATGTGCATCTGGGAAGAAAGAGGAAAAAAATGGAACGAAGAACAGGGAGTAGGTGGAGGAGAGGATTAATGAGGATCTGCTATTGTCTTTCATGCTGTTTAGTTTTTCACTGAAATGATGGTGGTTTTTTACTTAAATAACTTTTTCAAGGGTGTCTTTAAGTTGTTTTATTTATATAGGGGGAAAAATCATAGACACGTTAAGGGGATAATAGGGAGAGAATGATGCAAGAGAAATACTAGTTTACAGACAGAGAGAGAGAGAGAGAGAGAGAGAGAGAGAGAGAGAGAGAGAGAGAGAGAGAGAGAGATGATAGGCAATGTAATGACTGCTAAGGTCTGGCTCATGAATGCCCAGCTACCTGCTGTGAGGACACAGGCACAGATATACTTGATTATTGCATCCTGTTATGCTTGTTCAACTTTCCAAGGCACAGTAAAGAACATAAGTCCTTAACACTGATTTAACAGACAGACCAATAAAATTACTTACAATTCTCATAGAACTCTAATTTTTGTCCTGACCATCTTCAGAAATCAGCCTACAAATTCTTGAATCTTTTATCACCATGCTTACTGAGCACTGATGTTAGCACTTTTTAAACAGGCACTGGCCCCCCTCTCAGACTGGTGGGAGGGGAGGAGGACTTTGAGGGGAGGGTGGAGATCTATCACAATGGCCTGTGGGGAACCATATGTGACGACCAGTGGGACGACATGGATGCTGAGGTTGTTTGCAGACAGCTTGGACTCGGGTGAGTTCAGGTGTTCACATTTGATGCAGTACATTAGCCATTATGTTTCAGGTCCTGTGAGAGCAACAACAGTCTGTGGTTCTTTAACTGCTTTTTACAAAGACTCTTAAAAATCCTCCACTGAAGCACTGCATATGACCTTCACAACCCTCACCACTCCGAAGGACTGGTAGATTTTTCCCTGCAAGCGCTCTCTTATTTCACTGTGTGTGTAAGTCTATGTAAGAACGCAAGGTGCGACTGAATAACTGATATCATGCTGTGGTATTTTTACTGCTGTGGAACCTTAGTTTTGTGGTTGTAGTGGTAGTAAGAATGCTGAGCTTTTAGATGGCACAGACACACTGAGTAAAACTGAGTAAATAAATGAAAAGTATGCTTTATACCTAATGTTGTTTGAAATTTACGAATGATAACCTTGGATTTTTTGTGTATATGCTTATGTGTTGGGTTTCTTGTTCAGGGGCATTCCAAAGGCCTGGTCATGGGCTCATTTTGGACAGGGAAGAGGACCCATCCAGCTGGATGCTGTGCAGTGCACAGGGAATGAGCTCTCACTGGATGAGTGCCCTCACAGTGGTTGGGAACAACATAACTGTGACCACATGGAGGATGCCGGAGTGTCGTGTAACCCTTATACTGGTCAGGACACAAACACACACACACATGCACACACACATACACACACTGGCACAGATATGCTCATTGTTGTGGCCTCCGATGCAGTTCATAATTTGCGGAGAGTCGCTATATGACAGGAGCAGTCAAAGATGTTTATGACGCGCTGGTTACTTTCTTGCTTAAACATTTATTTGCTTTTAGATGCTCTTATATTTCTTTTACCACAGTCAAAAAACTGTATCCCCTTCCTACTCCCGCCCAGCTAATTCCCCTTCACCTGTGTGATCACCTGGTATAAGTAAGATCAGAGGAGGTGGGGCTACATAGGAGCTCCTGTCAATCGATGAATCTGTGCCCATTATAGCCCAAGCACCCGGGGACACAGATTGACTATATCATAGGAATTTTAACTATTATCATTATAATCATACTAATAAAAATGAAACAACAAAATAACACAAATGGCTCCAACACTCATCTTCTCTATTATTCACTGTTTACCTCAGCTAGACTTTTATAGTCATGTATATTGAATATGATAGAGTTGGTTATTAGGTTTATTTGTAGGTATACAGTTACTGACTGTAGCTCATCTGTTGCTATGAACACTATATCAACCACTCTATGTTTAATGTACTGTATTTACATGTTCATACATTTTTAATTATCAGTACAGGGAATACATAAACCCAACAAAGAGCATATTTTGTTAGGTCTATAAAAATGCTAAACAAAATATTAAATAAATATGATGACAATAAATCATTAAATTGTCAAAAATAAAATGATTTAGACCATGCTAATATAACTCTAATATTAACATACAAAGTTTCAACTGTTTTTACAGTTTGAGGAATTTTACATTTATTAGAATTTAAACCCACGATGGTAACATGATTTCAATCAGTGGAGCTCTGCAAGAAAATGTTTAACATACCCATGTCTGTATAAATGTCAAAGACAAAAAATCTTTTCAAAACAGAAACTAGAAAACTAAAAATATTATTCCAATATCCATCTGTCCTTTTATTGAGCCATTTTGCATTTCTTTGAACATGGCGTTCTGAAAGACAATTTTGCATATGAAAAACGTATTTCTCCATAAATATATAGGTTCTGGTTTCTTTAATGAATGAACAAATGAATGAATAAATAAATAAATAAATAATATTTATAAAAAATAAATCAGGGATGTGCTTACAAGGTTACATAACAACTTCTAAACCCTTTATAACAACCATTATCACCTACCTGAACATTTATAAAGGCTTACTGGAACAGGTATAAGATGTCACAAAGTCTATTAAAAGCATCAGGAAAAGCAAAAGAGTTTAAGTACCGTATGAAATATACATAAGTCTCTTTGGAGTGTCATGGCACTGCTATAGTAATTGTATAAGCAGAAATATAAGTTGCTCATTTGATACAGAATAATAATTTTCTCTCATCTAAGACTACAAAGTGATCATGACATTTTGATGTAAATGAACCCATAAAAGTGTTGTTAAAAACTTGTGTCAACAAGAATCTGTTACTTGACCCAGGTGACCCAAGTGAGTCTGTTGTTGCTGTTGTTTTTTATGCTTAGTGGAGTAAACTTTTATAAGTAAAGGGCTTTTATAGACATCATGTAGCTCTAACTACATTCTTAAGTAAAATATTGCCCCATTTCATGTAAACAGCTGGGAAAACAGAGTGAAATGGTATGATAATATCTGGTAAAATTAAGTCACTTGTACATGTTATTACTTTTTTATTGTAAAATGAACAGCCTTTGGATGACATACCTAGTGCCTACTTACTGAAGATCATAGTTTTTAATTGGTTAGGCACAGTGCACATCTGGTGCTCCTGAGAACAGCAGTGAAGCTGGAACCGTCTTCTGGTTTGGTGTATGTTACAGATGGAGTGGTGAGACTGGTAGATGGAGACAACCCATGGGAGGGCCGTCTGGAGGTGTATCACTCTGGAGACTGGGGCACAGTCTGTGATGACAACTGGACTGAGCACCATGCACAGGTGGTGTGCAGACAGCTGGGATTCAGGTACTATGTTTGAATGCTTGCATTATCACTATGGATGGTTTGAGCAATAATCTGTTAAAGGCAACACACATAGTACATTCTGTCACAACCCTTCATTCAAATGTAGTACAAATCAAATAGTGTCATATTATTTATTAGGTTTGGGTTTTAGTCCACTATACACTATCTTCAGCGTTTAGTTATATCAAGGACTTTAAGTGATCTTTAAGACGTTTCAATTGCTTAAGTGTCTCAGTCATGTTCAGCCTATTCTTATGAAACCTTGAACTTCAGAACTTATAACATGGAAAATAATTCTCACCTAGTTTCAGAATATGCCTTGTATGTATTTGAAAAAGCCTCATCCTTCCAGATTAGTAGCTTCTGTGTGGCTTTTAGATGCTTTTTGCATCTTTAGGTGAGTTTATAATGTACTTTCAAGTATACTTACATTAATATTCATATGGCTAGTGTATTAAAACAAACTCAAAACACAAAAACTTACATGTATATGTTTTGGTTCAACTTATTCAAAGCAATAGCATAGTATAGCACCAGCACATGGAAAATATATAAAATCACATACTAATAACCCATTGTTGCTAAATATACTGTATAGTGGTACCTCGATATACGACATTAATTCGTTCCTGGAGCGAGGTCGTATGTCAAAAGTGTCGTTAGGCAAATCGAATTTCCGTCTTGAAATGAATGAAATTACTAATAATTCGTTCCAAACCCCCAACAAAACACACCTATTTCTTTTGTTAAGAGTTTTTAAATAAGAGAAAAGTCCTATATAAATAACAAATAATGTATAAAACAATAATAAAACATAATAAAAGTGAATGTAAAGAAATAAACTGGTT
>JAQLOM010000006.1:11372733-11388889 GCA_030068315.1 Chrysichthys thysi
TGTGTGTGTGTGTGTGTGTGTGTGTGTGTGTGTGTGTGTGTGTGTGTGTGTGTGTGTGTGTGTGTGTGTGTACATGGGAGTGCATATGAATTAGTACATTTGTCATTTGTTCAAACCCAGCCTACTAAAATTCTGTAGCCCCTTTAACATGAGTCAGTCCCTCCTCCTCATATGACCGAAGTAGCCCTACACCCTCAGTGTGTCAGCAGACATACTCTGTATGTGTATGTCTGTCCTGAACTACACAAAGCACTTACTCTGGGCGGTGGCCATACTCCTGCCCCCCTGAGCTGAGGCATGAGGAACAGACTGAGCACGCTCTAACTCTGGGCACGAGCCATGTCCTGAACTGTTCCACGCCATGCGCTTTATGTCATGCACCACAGCTGCAACACACAACACGGACCACAACACCACTCTGATGGCAGCAGAGGATATGCAAAGGACCCGCGCCCACAATGGTTATAACATGCAAAATCAGCTGCAGGCCAAAGCATTTAACAGAACAGAGACTGCCTCAGGTTACTGCAAGTCATGTGACACAGGATATCAAATACTCCATCATTAGAAGCACACAGTAGAAAGCAATGCATTATTAATCCACCAGAGCCAATGGCAGCTACAGATCATGAACAACAGAAGAAATTAATAGAGGAAAAAACATAAAAGGTTAATGAAAATTCTGAGTAAACATTAACAATTGTACAAAGTGTAAAATGGGAGACGTTCGGGGGGGGGGGGTGAAATATGTTAGGGCTGCACAATATTCATCTTGGCTTTTACAACACTCATAGCAGTGTTGGTGTGGCCATTCAAAAATAATTAAATAAATTTAATGAATGCAACTCTTGCACATCAACAGTTTGTTGAATATACTGCAAGCACTCTCAGTCACACTGTATATTGTATACTGATCAATATCGTGCAGCCCATATGTTCATGTAGACGTCTTCATAACAGACAGTAATACAGCCGAAGGAGGAAGCCATCTTGCTTATTAAAGACAACAGGAAAATGTCATTTATACTGACCGAAACGGAAAGAAAAAAGACTGGAGGATAGGAATGTGTTGCAGTTGTAGCACATGTAATCTTTGCAGTTCTGCTGCATGCCGTACAGCACTTTTGACAATATTCATTGGTCACAAAGCTGCTTTACAGAAATCCACGTGCGCACTTTGACATTTTTCAGCTGTTGTTCGTATGGTGGCCTCAGAAAAGCCTTCATGTGGTGACATCTCAATATTCCGTTCTACATTTAAGATAAGGAAACTATAAGCTTTCCTGAACTGAAATATATATTTAAACCATGGTATATATCTCAACTAATATCTCAACTAATAGGTTAAGCAGGTCCTACTTAGACACGTTAATGTGAGGTATCACTTTTACAAACTAAATTGATTCGGATCCATTGTGCTCTGGCAGGTAACTATTCAACAACTTGATTAAAGCATCATATTCACCGTGTGATCAAATTACACTTTGCTAGCAAGGTTTCAGACATATTTATACAGACTGACTTTTTAACCACTGCAATTCATAAACTAGTGCAATGCGATCTTTGCCAAAAGGTTGGAAAAGATTTAAAAAAAGATTAAAAACTATGTCATTTTGTTGAAATACATTTCTGAGATCTCGATCTCTCTCTCTCTCTCTCTCTCTCTCTCTCTCTCTCTCTCTCTCTCTCTCTCTCTCTCTCTCTCTCTCTCTCTCTCTCCCTGTTTGCAGTTATTTCAGTCATAACATCAGACAAGTTTCCCAGACTGCCCTACATTTTAGGGCCAATGCCATCCGCAGCCTGATGTTAAAAGAACTTTTCTCTAGAAAATTTGAACTTTTTGCTTTTCTTTTGTCTCTGTAATCCTACTGTAAAGCTTAAAACATTAGAATTCAATTATGGTTCATATAAGTCACCAAGTTCTGATTATGCAAAATAATGAAAGTCTAGAAATAAAGATGATGCCACACTGCCCTTTTGTCTCATCCTCACCATTTTATTTTAAATCCCAAATGCGACAATGATTGCTATTTGAACTCCACTGATCCTGTATTTACACAGAGCACTAATTGTATAGCATCAAGACTTTCAAGACCATCATATGAAGAATCTGGTCCTTAAAACTATGTAGTTAAGTCTTATAAAAAACAAAAACACCTATCTATAGTCTAACAGATATCTCCTACCTATAAATGGTCTAGTTTTCTTCTTTCTACCAAGGCAAAGATTTGTGGTTCAGAGTAAAAACATGGTGTGTTTGGAGATCAAAATGCATTATTGATAGTCTAAAGATGAATTTTATTCACTTAAAGCAGAACGAAACAGCACAGGCAAAGTGACATCACGTCAACCATGAAGATAAGCGACTTACTGCATTACCCTGTGGCAAAAATACAAGAAAGCCGTACACAGTAATACATCTGTCTGGAAAGGGTGCTAAAGGGTACAAGGCGCCTGGAGGAGGAGAAGCATCGACTGGAAAAATAACTATAAGCTAAAAAATCCTCCAGACTTGGGAGAAACATGAAGAGGTAAGGACAAAAGGAAAAGAGGCATTGCAGATGTTCAAAAAGGAGGCCGGAGGAGCAGAGGAGACCGGAGGGGCTTAAAATAGCAAGGAAAAGATGATACCAAATTACAACATGTAAATTACAGCATGATTATCAGTAGTCAGTGGACAGGAGGTGCATGGCATATTCGCCAAGAGTTTTGAGAGGGCGCAGTAAACAAACAGCCTGATTCGAGGGGGAACTGATCGGAGGGGGTGGAGTGGCTGCAAATGCTCTGAGTAGGAACTGGAGGACTTCATACACTCACCACAATGGTGGAAAAAATCTGGAGGACTATGGGAAAAGGGGCAAAAGATGCTGCGTGGCAGCAGAGGATTGTGACTTACTGGCTGGTGGGCACTGTGGTGATGCCACCAGAGCGGGTGGCTCGTCCCCGGCACTGCACTGACTCATCACCGCACTGTCACTGCTGGTCCCCTGAGCACTCTCCACTGGCACGGCCCCAAAACCAGCACAATGCACACCAATGGGAGAAAAACACACCAACACACACTCACTCTGCTGCAAGTTTATCAATATTACAGTATCATTACGTTCATAAGCTGCAGCTGGAGGAGGATGTGACTGGAAAAAAATGGTTCTATTAATTCAGCCTTGGCCTAATAATAACACAGGCACAGTCTAAATAGCCAATGGTATATCAACAGTGTATCCTACTCTATGCTCAGCCTGTTCTACGAGTGTGAACTAGCACTGCTGAAGTGACAGTGTCTCGCCAGCTGCGGCGTGACGCAGCAGTGTTAGTAATCACAGCCGTGAACACGGTGAAACCTTTCCCCAAGCCTCCTCTCCAATTTCCTGTCCTTGTCACCTGAATCATGCCGCTGATGCAGCTGAGAAGATAAGATGCTCTTCAGGTTAGAGGTAACTAAGGAGAGGAAATGAGGGAAGAAAATCTCAGCAGAGGAGTTTTGAGCCTTCATGGAGGACTGTGACCAAGTTCTAAGAAAACATGCCAACAGAGTCAAGCACACACACACACACACACACACACACACACACACACACACACACACACACACACACACACACCTATACGCATACATTCAGCATTTTACCATACACATACAGTTGGATACACAAAACCCTCCCACAAACAAAAAAACAGACAGAAATGCAAATGATTACATGAGTGTACAGAATTAATCAAGCGATCAGCCTGAATTGAGGACAGGCCCAACCTGCACTCGATATTACTTCTGACAAAGCTGATTTATTCACTAGTGCCACAGTCATGCGCATCAGCAATCCTTATGTATTGATACAGATATTGATCAACCTTCCCAATACTTAAAGTAATCTCTCTCCTGTCTGCTCATTTCTATAGCTTTATTTCACGTGATGCCATCAGTTTTGATAATTTGATAAGTCATGATAATCATGCGATCGCTTAAACTGCTGTATTACAGGCTTTTATGGCTAACCATCAGTGCTTATTTCAAGCCTGTCTGACAAATGAACTGCTGAAAATGGAACCGCTGGTTATGGCGCAGCTTGACAAGGAGAGAGATTCCCATTACTACAACAGCACTGATGTTCATGAGGCAACCTTGCTGGAGGCATGCCGAAAATAGGTGAGAAGGGTGGTCTACCTTTCCTACCTTTCATATCCTCTTCCTCGTTGGTGTTGCAGCTCTCCGTGGAACCCTGTGGAGAAAGTTGTGGACAGAGAAAAGATCACGAGAACCAGGCAAAGAGAGCAGGCAACATGAGATCACGACGTTCACAGGATGATCGCATACTAGTGTATGCAAAGGTCCCTTTTTTGCCCCTAAAACAGAGTACTGATTTCCATATGAAAACTTTCCTTTTCCTTTCACTTATTCACTGTTCCACAGAACGTATCCACCAGAAAGACTGACCTTGGTACCATCTGCTGGGTTGTGCACTACTGTAGTCTGAGGCTCCTGCAGGATTTAAAACAATAAAGAAGAATCATGACTTTGGTATATACCTTTTACCAAAAAGGTGAGCGCATGCTGCAATTAAATTTGATGACATGCTTTTATTTTTTGGATCAGAGCACATGCTCACAAGACAAATTAAGTAACTGTGATGCAATATCTGTGCACTGAATGCTCTTGCATTTTACATTTGTGACAATATGAAAAGGTTTCAAGAAAAAGAAAAGATGCATTTCACAAGAAAAGAAGCATTTCCATCTTGTATGGAACGTCACTGTTATCCCCTAAAAAGCCGCCCTGATAAATATGCTGTATGTTTCATTCCTGTCTGTCTGTCATCAGCACTGTGTTGGTGTTCCGAGTAACTGCAGACCTCTAGTGGGAGAGAGGTTAACAGTGTGCTTTAATGGTCCATGTTGGAGGTCCCAGGATGCTCATGGCTCTACTCACTAGGCAGCATGTACAAGCAACACACCATTTCAAGTGTCATTTCACTTTCTTCTGCCTGACCCTGCAGGGTGCACTGCTCTCATCTCATGGCGGTCTTCCGAGCAGGGAAACTGCATTCACTGAAAGGTGGTTTATGTTCCTTCAGCTTCTTCTAGCCCCAAGTTAACCTTTTTGGTGAGAGCACAGTGAGCATTCCGTTTCTTCATTTAACTGACAGAAATCTTCCATTACAGATCAATTCCCAGTGAGCCTGGTGATGAAGCAGATTTTGCTACAGGACATTGAGTGACCCATATCACTTAACGGCAAGTGAAAATTTTGGAAGTCAGAGAAAAGCATGGGGGAATTTACTTCAGAGCCACACAACAGGTTGTGTTGACGACATGTTAGTGAATCAGATATGAAATTTACTTCCCAGTGTATGCGCACAAATACTTGCGTACACTTTTACCTTAATTAAGAAATCCAGATATGACAGTTTATGCAAATGCCTCCAACTGCACACGTCCACCCACTCCCCTGTTAAACCAGTGATGCATGGGCTGGATTTGTATATTAATATGTGACTGGCTCTCATATTTTATGACAATTCTTTCTACCATCTCATTTTCCAGTTGCCCTTGTTTCCTTAACAATAGCGTTATTGCACCTATCCAATGCATTCGTCTGATAATGAAAGGATACGTTAATTTTAATTATCCAACTCCTATATGTGGCAAACTGTGTATGTATTAGTTAGAATGCGCGATCCAATCTGCCATGCGACCTTCTACATGAATGGTCTACAAAGAGGTGAGCAGAGAACAGCAGGACACAAAAAGCCATACCAAGCCAAACGTAACCCACGACATGCTTACAAAAGAAAAGAACACCACAAAAATGTACATCAGGATTGCATGACAGGATACCAAAACCAGGTGCGTGAAAACCAAACTAGCATTTGGGCGAGCTACTGACATCTACAGCACAGCACACTGGGTATAGGGTAAAGGGCTGTTAAATGCAGATTAAGGTACCATTGGTGTGGAGGAGGCCATGTTGCTCTCCTTCAGGGCACTCACTACAGCACTCACTACACTGTTTTTAGTGTTGTTTGTCTGGGGCTGCAGCAGAGAGGAGACATACATTTTCCCATTCAGACAGATGGATGACATGGGATAGAATTGTCATGGGATATAATGGACACTGAATTATTACACCAACAGGGCATTTGCATGCTTGTGTTACTAAACTTTGTGATGAATGTCCTGTGTGGGCAAAGATCATATTTAGAACCGTAATGTGCACAATTCAAGTCTTACATCCTTACAATAAAGAGATATACACAACCATAAAAATGTTACATTAATCAAATCACAAGTCCACAACATTATTTAAATTCTATATGCATAGAAATCATCCACCATCACAAGCAGATCTGAAGCAGTAAACACCTTTAAAAGCAAAGCTTTAAAATGTACGCAGGATTATTTTAATACATATATGGGGCGGTCTGGGAAAACCCATCAGAGGTTGTTGTGCCTGAATTCTGACAAACAATAAAAAATAATTTCTTGTCATATGTGGCATAAGGAGCTGGTTTAACACATGTGGAGGTTAAAACGTTCAGTCTGCCTGATGAAATCTCCAAATTTCTCTGCCATTTAAACATAACTTTCTCCCTTTCCTCTTCTGGGCATTAAAATGCTGTAAGGTCCATGTTCGGGGGGGAAATAAGGGACACTTGTAGGACTATACATAGTATGTCAGAATTTCGGCACGTGAATGGTTTTCCAAGGCCACCGCACATATGAAGGAACATGAATTGTGTGTTAATTAAACAAAGTAAGAATCAGTGACCATGTCATCATCTTAAAGCAAACAAAATGCTAAAAACTACTAAATCAGAGCTTGTACTCTTACCTTAACACCATCTGATTTTTTGTTGAGTAAACTTTTGCATGCTGTGAAGAAAGACGTGACCCTGAATTAGAACACAACCCAACAAAACCCAGACAGCCACAGTGCTCTTTCTGCCCATTCCATATACACACGCTAGCACAGCATCCCCTATGTACATAGTTATATGATTTAGAATCTTTCAGATTTCATAACCGGTTCTTCAGGACGCGCTTACTTGCGAATCAAACCAGGAATAGACTCAGAATAAAACTGTACTTCATTTGAGACTACAGGTATAATGAAAGAAAATCACAGCTAATGTAGGCAATTGATTTCCTTTAAAACAGAGCCATGACTTCGCCCAGCTTGATTTAGAGGTCTTGAGGCAGTGGAGTTTTTTAAGCCTGGACACCAATTGACTTCCGTGCTAATGACATGGTGTGCAGGGGACAGCCTTAAAAAAAAAAAATCTATACTGCAGTGCCCCTTTCTACAACAACACACTTACAAAGACCTAGGTCAAAAGGCTCATGCTTGGTAGCCCTATTCATTTCCTTACCTTCCATAAACAAGTGGAGAGGCAGAATGACGGGGAGAGAAAGGTAAGATTGAGAGAGAAAAATAATCAATACAGATGCAAATAGGAGGGCGCACAGAACAGGAAGGCAGCAGGCATCGTTTGTTTCACGGGCCTGCTGGTGTTCCATGCTGCACTCAACATGAGATGAAAGGTGCTAGTGGTGGGTGCAATTTACCAGCCAGCCAGCCATGCAGTGTCAAGGTAAAACAAGTTACAAAATGCTTTATTGTTTTCGAACGAGGGAAACAAACTATTCAAGTGTCCTTCATTACAGTCACTGCTCTCTCCGTTCACCATTCACAGTAAGCAGTCAGTCAGAAGCTGACTTGCTTTCCCTTATCCTAACTTTAACAAGACTTGCAAAAAGGTCTTAAATTACTTTTCTTGGTTTTGATCATAAAGTCACGGGTTTCTAACAGAAAGCGTAGCATAATGCTTATCAAATCAGGCATTTTTTTCCTCGAGCGCCACTAGAAGATTGTTTGAGGGAGTTTTCACACTTGATCTTTATTCCAGAGGCAGTTTAGCTTGCTTGGCGGTATGTGACAGCTGTTTTTGATTCCTAGTGTGGGCCGGGGAACAGATATCGGGTGCACCTGTGAACTGTGGAAGACTGCAACAAGGCTATTTGCTCCCAGGGCTAAACGGCAAATAACTGAACAAATCTGACTTGTCAGCGGTGTGTTGCATCCCGCTTTTAATTTCAGAAAGGATGCAGAAAGGAATTTGGTCTGCTGAGGGGACAGAATGTCTTCTAGATGAATGGAGTATAGAAGGCAATTGAACTCTTAATTATCCGAGTACGAGTGACTGGTTTCTGTTGAAAGGCTTCACTCAACCAATTCACAATTCTTGCATTATAAAAATGACCCATTTATTTAAATTAAATCAGTATGAATAACAACATAAATGGCTGTTCCTATTGTCCCTCATTTTGCAAACAAAATTGCACACAGAGTAGAAGTTCTACATAAATGTTCTCACATCAGTTTTAAAGAAATTATCTGTGTGAAAACAAACATGTGAGGAAGCCCTCTTCTAAAACAAGCCCAAGATCAATCCTAGGTACAGATTATTACTGAGTATTTAGGTCAAGTGTGAAAATGCCCTTGAAAGGTAGCGGGAAAGGACAAAAACAAAGAACAGAACATCGTGTGATATAAATGGTTTGCTTGCAAGCACTGAATCAAAGAAAACAACATAATCTGATCGAGGCAAAAATCTGAGACATGCGTCAAAATTTGTCAAGCTGCAAACTCGAGACTGTCAGCAATCACTTGAGTTGTTAGTAAAGCAAAAAGCCCGAGATGGAGAAGGTTTCGACGAGAAAGCCTGATACTGATACTCTCTATTGGTCAAGCATCTGAACAAGTATCCTTGTATCTGCAATGAGATGGTGTCATATAGTCAAACACTTACTGGGTATGGTTGACACTTGGTGGAAAGAGCTGTGACTTGATGACTCCAAAGTAATTAATGCCAATCATCACCATGGTAACTTAAGTGTAACTGATTATCTAAGACATACCTGTGGTATAGACCTTATAAAGGCTAGCCTTTATTGTGGGAGAGATAAAGCATCCAAAGCATTGAAATCTCTCAACAAACAAATATTAATAATAAAAAATAAATAAATAAATAAATAAATAATAATAATAATAACAACAATAAATAATGTTGCAAAACACTGTTGGAATATACAAATCGATATGTCATTGCAATAAAAGAGTACAAAAAACTGTGTAAAACAAATTTCCCCTCTGTTTTGGAGTGGCTAGGACTTCCATTCCCTCCTGACTCATGAGCAGCATCGTCTGTCTGGCCTCCAGTGGGCCTTCTTTCATGCCGACCACCTGGCATGCGCTGGCACCATACGCCACTCTACACCAGGTCTGACGGTTGGCAGCAAGCCAACCCCGCTCCTGCCCAGCCATGTAGCACACCCCCGCACTCTCAGCAAGGGGGCTTGGGTGAGGGTTTAAGGGAGAGGGATGGGGAAATGGAGGCTGAACAAGTCTGCTTTGGCAAGGGATGAGAGACTACGATCCGAAAACTATGATCTCAGCCTCCATACTACCAGGTCTCTGTGACCAGGATGCAGATTTCCAAGCTGAGAGAAAACACAGAGCTAGTTTCTACATCTCAAGCTAAAGCAGAGGCTATCAGGCAACTTTAAAAATAAAGGGGTTTGAGGGGGATAACCAAATAAAGTAAAAATATTCACATACAAACAGATAATTCAAGCTGGCCGGTTGTGAGCTGACTAGAGACGCTGATCATTATAATGAATGCAGTGAGGTGATATTGATCAGACTCCTGCCAGGAACATCGGTGTTCAAATTCAAGTCGCGTAAAAAGACAGACCTTTGAAAAAAGGACTATTCAAATACACAGAGGGAACAATCCGTGGGTGTGAGGCAAAAAAAATCCATTCAAATTTCCAGAGAGCTAAGGAGTGTTTATTCCTCCTGTGTCCAAACACTATTTACCGGAAAGATGGTTTACATTTACAAGTGACAGGATCTGCTTTTTGTCCTTAAACAATAAACACTACTGGATTAAAAGTTACAGGACAGTGCAGGCTGAAGACCATGGTGCATGAGGACAGTGCATGATGCACATGACCGTTATGACTGTTAATCTTGGTAAAATGGAAACAGGCCATGTATGTGTATGAAATCAAGAACTTGGTCATTCTGGACCAACTGGCAGTGATTTTTCATGAAACTGAATGTGTGTTTGCGTTTATGTGAGAACAGGCATGGCAGGCGTCTGGCTACATGCTGAGTGGGTGGAGCAAAAGAAGGGTTAGGTTTGTGGGGACAAGGTGGATGGGAATATCTGGGCTCCCCCTGGTGGAGAGGTGAGGAGATGCACTCTCACATACCTTCCTGTGCAAGCGCGGCAGTGCTGGTGGTGGGAGCAGCAGGGCTGGTATGCTGCCGGCCCACTATTGGACAGAGAGGCGTTCAGTTGGATAACGGTACAGAAAATATACAACCCCTGAGAGAATGTGACCTAACCAATATTCAAGCTTATTAAAACTTTCTGGATTTGCCACAAAATTTAACCTGTTACCCTGCAACACCAAAGACCAAAGAAAAGAACCTGCCTTGACACTGGAAAAGACAATGAGCAGGAGGTCATGAGTAAAGACCACATATAATCAATTCATAAATTCTGTTGCACATAAATCAAAGATGGTTAAACTTCTTTTTAAGGCATCCATGTTCTCGGTCTTTCTAGACCCTGCACTCCCTGACTGCACACCTAGCTGAACATGCATCTTTAATTTTGCCTACAGTGATGAGAATACTGCACCTTGGTCCATGGTTTGTGCACCCTACCTGATCATCAGCAAGCAACAGAGACCTACCTGAAAAGTTTCTGGAAACCAGCATAGTGGTGAGAATGGCTCCCTGAATGGGGAGAGAGAGAGAGAGAGAGAGAGAGAGAGAGAGAGAGAGAGAGAGATGGATTATGTTGTGATACTAATCTGTTGAATTTTGTCCCTGAATGCAGAAAGTATAATGGAAATACTACCTTCAGTTTTCTCCGGGCATTGAACTTGCGCAGGCACTCCACAGTCTCTTGCCGATGCATCATGGAGGCCACTGTGGACCGTTGCTGAAGAGGAAAATTGAGAAATAAAAATATCAGTTTCAGCACCACTCGAATTATCTGAAGTAACAATGTTTGATTTTCTTCTTTAGTTCCTAAGGACAGTGTACAAATCTGGAAGGCCAGAATAGTGTATAATGTACAAGTTTGGTTCTGATTCAGTTCACCTCTTAATAACCAAGTTTACTTGTCAGAATGAGGAAATCAACAAATTAGGATTCGCCAATGCAGTTTTGTGAGTCCGATTTTCAAAAACGAGTAACATCACAGATCTGGGCATTGTGTGATATTCAATACTGATCTGATACGGACATATCCTCTTAGTAACCGAGCAAACTCCCTGCAAACTCCTGTTGCTAAGTTACAAAAAACATTCGCAGACATGATGCCAAAAAAAGTCCAATATGATCCAGTGTTTCAGGCAAGCATTCATATCAACAGGGACATGCAGTGAGCTCTAGACTCCAAGGCTGCTGTTGGGTGTTCCTGCTTAGATGCAGTCAGGTTAGATGGCTAGACTAGAAATGGATTAAAATCCTGAAAAAAGCTAAGGCACTGCTGATTTTTAATGGATTTCTACAGCCTGCAGCTTACGAGAATTATAGATCTTTGAAGCAATTACTTACACAGACCCATGGGTGCTTGAGGGCCTGCTCAGCTGTGATCCTCTTGGCTGGGTTGATGGTCAGCATCTGGTTGATGAGGTTCTTGGCCTCAGGGGTGACAGTGTCCCATTCAGGAGAGGGAAACTAGAGTGTGGTGGCAAGAATGGCACAAAGTGAAAGATATATGTACTCTGTATGCATACGAGTAAATTCTTTGTGTGCTTTTAATGGACAAGCAAAATGTCAGTATTGGGGGATAATCAAATTAAGACTATAGCAAAGAAACAGCAGGGAATGCTACATCATTAGCTTTCTTAACTACGCCAACTGCTGCATATGTTAAGGCCACAGCTGCGGTTCTAATACTGTAGATGGTACTTGTGAAAATTAACACCTCACTGAGACACAAGTTATTAGATTAGAGGGCAGGTGTACCAGTCAGCCAATTTGCCTGATGTTGAATCTATAATCTTTATTGATTATATCTTGCCCACACATCACTACATAGAATTATTTTAAAACTACAACCAGGTTAAAGAACCATTCTTCATCATAAGATATTTTTTTCCTGCTTTTCTTTAACCTATGCATTAAAATTACAGTGCACAGATGTGCAAGCATGCACATTATTCATTCAAATTTTATTTATGTTTACAGAAAAGACACATACACATGCACATCTGAACACTGAAAAGAATCACACAGTTCTTCCGGCAAGTCATCTCTCTGCAATGCGTCAGGAAAGGCATGACAGGATCAATAGCACTGGCACAGCTCTAATTCACACTCAATCAAAAATTAAGCAGCAGTCTGCCAGACCACCAAGCCCCGGAACAGAGCATTTGTACCATAATGGAAAAAGGTAATCTCATGAGCTTCTGGTCTCTGTAGGACACTTGCAGTATGACTAATTATGACTTTTTCAGATCTACAACTGTATTTTGAAATAATATACTGTACATCAGCAAATGACATATATGGATATGAATGCTTGAAAAATTTAACCAGTGTTTTTTTTTTTTTTTTTCCCATAAACCCCCCAAAGTGAAGTCATTACAGCAGGCTTTGTCACAGTTATGCGGGACAGAATGGTATTTTACGGGTAATTTTAATCCGTCATTCGAACCCTGGTAGAATTTCCTCTTTGGTGCGGTTAATTTGTACAAGTGAGAATAGAAATCCTTCAAAAATGACTGGTCCAAGACCATCTGAGTAAAGTGGTCCCAGTACAGCTCCAATCAAACTCTAGGATGGTTTGACTGCAGTGAGAAACTGATTCGATCCTGAATTGACCTGAATACGCAGAGGAAACCAAACTTGCCATGTGTTTTGAGCTGTGGATGAATTTTTCCTCTAGACGTAAGATTCTAAAATGAGCCTTGAGGCATAAACTGAGTCAGTGGACAAAGCTAAGTGCTGTGAAAAAGAGATCTGAGCTAGAGATTTATTTCAATAATTATTTAACAATATATTATAAAACAGGTAGTTCCAGTCTGCTAATTTCATTGGACAAGCAGCATTCCAAGAGTGCACATATTTGTATATTTTGTTTAACAGCATGGGTTTAGTGTAGCAGTACAGGCACATTTCAGTATTTATATCACTCTGCTCATCTGTGTTTGCAACAATTTCCAATTCTAGCAATAGTTTGTTTATCGAAACTGTTCCTACACTTACTCCAGGCTATCAGGCAGTCTGCACACTGCATGGCAACACTCAATGCTCTATCCAGCTGTGGCTTCTTCTATTTCTTCTACTTTTGTTGACGGTGCAAAGACAACCTAACTTTTTTGCCAAACTGTATCTGAAATACCAGTCACTCAATTAATTTCTTGTTTATACTGTTGTATAAAAGCAATAACACATTTGTAACCGTGCTGCTGTACTGAATACCAGCATGGCTGTGATTGCTGCAGTTAGTTATTGCTGCCCTGTGTCCTCTGTGCTGAAGTGCATTATGATTTTATGGAAAGGTTTATATTACTCCCCCCACCATCATCATCATATTTCTGACCAAAGAACTAAAAAAAACCAACAAACAAAAAGCACTGATATCTGTCTATCTTACTCCCAGACTAATGGGTGCAAAAGTGCCCTAAATTTTAGACAACTCCAAACATGTTTATGAATGCCCTAGGATGATCTCTCATTGGGAAGAAATGAGGTCCTTGACCTAAGAGATATCAGCCATATATGCCACAATTCCATACCTGAGAAATGTGCATGATAAAGTTTTTATATTAAAATTTCTTAAGCTATTACATTCTATTTTGAAGCTATTAAATGACTGTCTAAGATAATGAAAGGCAAGTTATGTTGTGAATCGCTCAGTGTAGTGTGATAACATATACATCATTACTGTGACATTCAGGATAATTATTATGTGTCTGAAATGGAAGGAAAAGCTAATAAAATGAAAAGTGGGGAAAGGATGTTTTAGATTGCACAAAACACTGCATCCTTTTAATGGCAAAATTTTGGTATTATGGCCTTTGAAGTAACTGCAGTCACTGGGAACAAGCTGTACTTACATCATAAGCACCAGCCTTGATTTGCTGGTACAGCTTATGCTGATCTTCATCCCAAAATGGAGGATATCCCACCAGAAGGATATAGAGTATAACTCCTGAAAGAGATGTGGAATTGAGCAGATTTAAAAAACAAAACAAAAAAAAAAAAACAAGAACAACAACAACAAAAACAACAACATTCAGATGTCTAGTGCAACAGAATAAATATTATGTAGCTGAATCAGATGAATAACTGTACTCCACATAAACAAAAAAAACTCACCACAGGCCCAAATGTCCACAGGTTTCCCATACGGGTCCTTTCTCAGGACTTCTGGAGATAAGTAACCAGGAGTGCCTGCAAAGCCTGTCACAAAATACAATAACAGAGTGACCCATAGCTCTCAACTTAATATTCAAGGAGAGAGCAAAGGCATTACATTTAGATAATACCAATTAATAGAATATTTATTTTAGTGATCAGACAGTGAGAAATTAGAAACCACTGACAAAACCTGCATTAGGATTCCTGAAAAAAAAACATATCATGAGCTGTTAGCTGGCTATAATGGGCAGAAACCATCTCTTAACTGACCCAGGCTTAACTAAGCTATGAACCATGAGAAGGCGCACACTGCAGTGATGTTATTATGGGCAAGTGTGTTCTTAATCATGACAGAAAGCAACACGACAGGCAATTTTAATGGTAGGGTATGCTATAAACAGAACATTGGCTTAGGTTTAATGCTTTTACTGGTTAAAAACCTGGCACATTAATACAGAAATAATTTATTACGATTCGGTCGCATATCTGTATATAAAGCATTTTACAGCCAGCTGTGAACTTGAGGTTTTATAAGTGAAACTATCCATACTTTTCTATACATTCTACACATATAATGAAATGATCAGGTACCAAGTTAGTGTCTCTTTTACACTTGTGTATTCTACCCTTTGGTTACTGCCTTAAAGAGAGCCAGATAGTAAATATTTGCATTCTACGGCACTACAGCACTTTATTGTGCACACACATATATAATTGGTATACAAGTGTGTACTTTAAAGGTTGTATGCCCTAGTAGTCAGAGGTCCTGTTTCAATACACGACACTTACAGTGCATTACACGCCCACATAAAAAAACCCATTCCAAAAAAAAAAAAAGAAAAAGAAAAAACCCAGCCTGGCTGCATGTCTGTTATACAATGCCTGAGGACTTGTGAAATTTAGGATACTGCTAATAACAAGCTCTTAGTGTGTTTCTTTATCCTTCCATCACCTTAATGCATGATCCAGTTTAAATCCTACAGAAGACGAAACGGACTGCAGAAGTGTGGCATCACTTCTGACTCCGAGAACTGAAGTTCCCCTGTGAGCCCTGACACACTGAGCTAAAAAACTCTGTGTGAATGAGGATCATCTCCTGTTGCAGTAGTAGTACCATGATAAAAAAAAAATAATAATAAGGCCAATATATACTACTGTGCTAAACGAATATGGCTCTATACTGCTGGTATATGATATTATGTAGTGCAGCAGTAACCGCTGGGAAGTAGCCAAACAAAATAATTGACGAAATGTCTCAGAATTTGAATGGTCATTTCATTTTGCTCAGCCATTTCATTACAAAAATATATCTAGCTAATATAACTGAGCTAATGCTAAGAAACAATGAACAGAAGTTAAAAAGAAAGATACTCTATATATGGCCTCTTGGGGGTGTTGTTTGCCAGCTTGGTTCTCTTTTATATCAACTTTTTTTTTTTTTGTTCAAATAATGTGCTAGACTGAACAAGCAGAAAGAAGATATGTTTAACAGCATCAGACACTAGGAGCTCTCTTACCAAACCATGCCTGCTGGTCTCCCTGTACCTCAATCGCCAGTCCGAAGTCAGCCAGCTTGACTGCTGCGCCCTTCATCTTACTGGCTAACAGTAGGTTCTCAGGCTTTGTGTGCACACACACACACACACACACACACACACACACACACACACACACACACACACACACACACACACACAGGCACTGCTTTTG
>JAQLOM010000006.1:11432204-11442702 GCA_030068315.1 Chrysichthys thysi
CACACACACACACACACACACACACACACACACACACACACACACACACACACACACACACACACACAGCAGTGACCCACATAGCTGACAGGTAATGATGCAAGAAGAGGCAGGTGGTCATCCTGGTGGGCGGGTGGAGCTGTCTGTCCACACACACCAACCTGAACTCATACACAGATGGCCACAGAGTACTGCCCCCCCACACCCCCACCCCTCTGCCTCTCTCAGGGCTGACTGCAGGCTCATTAGTAAGCCTCCAGACAGGAGACAAGGCTAGGAGAGTTATGCATAAATGTAAAGGGATCTGCTCATGAGGGAGGTAAAGAGGACAAAAGAAGCATTAGGCAAAGAAAGTGAAGTAGGAAGAGCAGCCTCTGCTGGACAAACTTTTAAAATGCAGCACAGAAGTGTCCTGTCTTTCAAGTACAAGGCGTGACTGATAAAAGGGTTGTGTTTACATTAATAATTTTGTTGGGGACCTTGTAGTAGTGATGGGAGTGACAGACCTTTGCAGAGTCGGTCAGATCAGTCGGCTCGTCTCGCCAGTAAGACTTTTTACTCTTTTTTACTCCAACACAGCGCACTGACAGTTTTCCCCACTGAACCCTCCAAAGTTGTCCTTTGCAAGCCACTGAATTGCCATTTGTTACATAAAACCCCATAAAACACAGTGCTGCACAATTAAGGGTAAGAGTTCTGATGATAATAGTATTAGTGTGGTTTATCTCCTGAGGTGGCACAGTGGTTAGTACCACCACTTCACAGCGAGAAGGTTCTGTGTTTGAATCTGCTGGCCAACTGGAGCCTTCCTGTGTGGAGTCTGCATGTTCTCCCCGTACCTGTGTGGATTTCCTCCAGGCGCTCCAGGTTCCTCCTACAGTCTGAAGACATGCAGATGTTCACAAGTCAATCAGCTATGCTAAATTTCCCATAGGCGTGGGTGTGAATGTGAATGTGGAGGATTGCTCGTCTGGGTGTTAGTCCTATGATAAATCAGTGACCTGCCCAGGTTACACCCTGCCTCTCTCTTTCTGTGGAAAATCAGCTGGGACTGACTCCAGCTTCCCCCACCACCCTGACATATAAGCGGTACAGATGATGGATGGATGGATGGATGGATGTACCTCCTGTGGCTTCTTAACCTTCATTAAAGCAGAATTTAAAATGGTATTTCTGTCTAGTTAAGTATTTCTGCCTTGATAAGTGATCACCTCCCTGATACACAGCACTGTAGGGCCTCATAATGATTTATTCACACACAGAAGAGAACCAAACTCACATGAACCTGTGGCTCTAAATGGCTGTGCTGTTACAAACGATTCACCTGATGATAAAGATGATTTGATTCTTCTGATTGCCGTCGCAGTATGTGTGGTTAACACTGTTACAGAAACATGAATATACCACTCGGATCCATTTTCATCTCTGTCTTGCTCACTCATCAGAAATGTGAGCCGACTCAAAGCGTGGACCCTTTCACCAATGACGCAGTATATTTCGTATATACAGTAGATTCGGCCCATCATGAGAACGGTCTAAACATTGCTGACTGGTCGGTCGGTACATTAGATTACGTTAAGTAACATTAAGTGACGATGACAATCGTGATGTGCTAAAAATTGTAAATATTTAGAAAATATTTAAGATTCACATAACAGCATATGGTGTATGATACGTTTGGACGACGCCCGGATGTACGCCTCACTCGCCTTGTGTGATGCCTCACTCTCTCCTGTGACTCACGGAGTTCCCTTGTGTATCGGTGTACTGTACAGTGCATTACTGACTGTTTTACTGTCTGCTTCAAGAGATAATTTTAATTCAAAAGCATGTCTTCTAAACACCCCGCATGTCTCCCACAGGAAAAGGCTCCTGGGTAGGCTAAGATACCTATGCTAGGCTAAGCAGTGGTTCAACATATGATATTTTCCACTTACGATGGGGATAACGGAACGCACCTCCATCGTAAATGAGGACAGGTGGTCCTCAGGTTAACGATAAAAAAATTCCACAAACCCCTTCATGTCTTTATACATCAAGTTAAATATTTATTATTAATTTTGTAATCACTATTTTTATAAACAGTGATATTGCCTTTAGTTACTGGACTCATGGAACATTTTATTCCTCATCTTTCCACTCAGAGAACACAAATGATCTATTTATTGACCTTTCAAGAACTCCATTAAGCAACGGTGCAGATTTAAAAGTGCAGATCATCCCAGGCCTGCCATTCAGGATGTGACGAACACAGACACACAGAGAGATACACATGTTCCCGATACGGTTCTACCAAATATAACGCTGCTCATCCAGTCAAACGCTGAGAATCACGGTCTTAAACTTTAAAAACCCTCTTCAAGACATTTTAGTCCATTTAATTACCTGTCTAAGAAAAAGCTGTAAAAATCTGAATAGCAATGATCTCCTTCCTCGGACATGAAGACTTCCATATAAGGACTCACCCACATTCCTGTCTATTGTCCTAAAGGCACACCCATTCATCTGTTCTCATTTCCTTATGGGGAGACAATGACGCACCCAACGCTGCCCACAGACCTTATTCCAGTTTGTCAGCCCTTTAGTAGAAGTGGACGATCACTGAAGATATTCGGACCATTCTCAGTCCAGCAAAGACGCAGACATGGAAGCGAGTGTTGTGCTGGAAACCATTGCATGAGGCAGAGCAGTATTTCCCTTAAGCACTGCGTTCTCTTCCTGGCACTTTACGTGAGTGAAACATCTACCTTGCTGATGCACAGTTTGTGCTAAAGAGCCTCTGGTCCAACAGTGTCCTGCTTTCTGATCACCAAGCCTCTTAATCCAAACAGTGAAATAAATGATACGCATGTGGAGGGAAGGCCATTGATTAGCTCTAAAACAAAGTAGACAGGAGGCAGAAGAGAACACAGGCTTATCACACAGCTCGGGATCAGCTTACAAAATAGTGTTATCCTCGAAATGTGTACATTTCTACAGGGTTGGATTCAAGACACGGCATGCGTGAGGTGTGTGAGGTAGCTGGCTAATAAGATCTTGTTAATTAAAGGAGTGGCTGGTCATCTTTAGAGCCCTCTGCTGCCTGCAAGGCAAATTGTAACTGCAGTTAAAACAATTTCTAATCAAGCCGATTCCATCTGTTGAAACTACGGTTCACGAACTTGACTTTTATGAGTAAATGGGGCCAGGTGATGCAGCTCTGTTCAGGAAACATGTTAACAGAAACTAAAAGTTAGAAGATTTTCGATTCACTGCACAGCAATATTACCAACCATTGCTTTTTTTTCCTCGAAGGTATTTTCAAATCATATCTAGTAAAGAAAATATTAACAAAAAAATTACAAACAGCCCCTTTAATATGGGCCATCTCATTCCGGATTGGATTCATTCTCATGGCAGGAGTGACGGCATCAGTGGGATGTAGGACAAGGTGGCAAGATGACAATTGTAAATGAACACAATTCTCCTCATGTTCAAAACAGACATTCTTAGATGGAGAATGTAAGAGTGTACGGTGTGTGTGTGTGTGCCGAGTACCTTACATATGAGAAAACAAATAGAATTTGAGCAGCTCCTCGTTTAATCAACAGTGCCTCTGGGCGTAGGAACAGGAAGCAGAGAATGAAGACATTTACATACATATAAATATTCCAGGCAGAGAGAAACTTCTAATGTCACAAAGGGGCATGTTCACCTGTCCCAAAATACTCTGTATCAAAGAGCAAGTTGTAATGTAATGAAAAGTCATCATGTTCAACACTGATATTTTAGAACCAATCACCAACAATTCAATAACATTCTAGGACAGAGATCTTACATTTTAATGTTGAATTTGAGAGGTTTTATTTAAGTATCTATGATGTAAAAACCCTTACGACCGATCTGTGCGGTTTTCCTGTGCGTGTCCTGTATGTAATGGACCTGAACCGGCCTCAGTCGTCTCGCAGGCAGCTGGGAAGGAAAGAAAAGATAAGGCACATTTTGTTCAAAGCTTGAATGACCGATGAACAGAGAAAAAGTTCAAAATGGGTTTTGAAGGGATCACTGTTCAATTTGTGGAGACTTTGCTTTTCAAAACAAAAACAATGCACTGGATTCTGGGAAGGGCCCTTTAATGTCAGAAGGCCCTGGTTACTGTTCCTCAAACTGCTCATCACCTGCCTTTAGTCTAGCACCTAAATATTAACATACCGGTCCTGACCAGCAAGAATAAGCTGTTCGTGGCTAAAAGTGACGCTTCAGTAAGAAGCAACTCTTGACCTGGAGATCATCAAAGGCAGATATTTATAGTCATAGAACTCGTCAGGATATTTCCTTCATTTTGAGCATTTTGAAAATTGGCCATGGTTCTGGCTCAGTTGGAGGCAACAGGCACGTGGAGAGCACTTCATGTCCGTTCGTGAGACACACAGTAGTGACGTACAAAGCATCAGTTAAGAATTACGATGTTATCATGTCTGTGTATGAAAACACTAGAGAAATACGGTAAATGATTCACAGCCTAGATTACTCACATAGCTGTAAGAAACTAAATTAGGCCCTAATAAAACCACACATTTTCTATAGTCAGAAATAACTACACCAACTCTTTGATATTCCAATACTTATGTCCATGCAACGTCTCCCACAAATCCATTTATGGAGCAAGTAGAAGAGGGGGAAAAAAAAGCACAATTTTCTGGAGTACACATTGTCCTGCACATGTTAGTGTTGTCCATGTTCTATCATTAATGTAGTGTAAACTCAGGAAGTGCTGCTAATTAGCTGATGGGTGTGTTAGGAAAAGGGAACACAAGAATGTACAGGACGGCGTGTACCCACTCAGGAAGCTGTGAAGGAAAGATGTGAGCTCAGAAGCAACGATGCATGAGGCATCACCTACACCAGGCTGCTTCCAGATGTGCCGCTTATCTTAAACAACTGGGAAGAGTCAACCAACAAATTGATTTAGATATTTATTTTGCAGTTAAGTGGCAAAGATAAGACATGAGTCAAGACCTCTAAACTTAAACACAAACACTGATTTTGAGGTTAAGAGATGCATGGAAAAAAAATTCAGATACAAAAGAATTGAAAAGGACCAAAAAAAAAAAAAAAAAAATTCTAAAAAGGGCAGTAAGTAAAGTTAGATCCTTCCTTTCTCTAAGGAATTTCATTAGGACCAATCTTTGTATAAACACTGCTAAGATTACAGTAGGATGAACATTCAGACACGCCAGCTCGCGCTTCATCAGAGCTCGGAGGGGAACTCTGGAGGCAGTACTTGGGCAAACATAATTATAAAACATAAAACCAAGAGAAATTAAAGAAAGACAAAGAAAGAAAAAGGAGTCTGTGATGATGCAACACTTGCTTTTTAAGTCTGTAGGTATAATGGGCAGGATTTCATGGCTGAATACATCCAACAAAGCACACTAACTGAGCGTCATGTTTAAAATGTGATTTTTAATTCTGTACATGTAAATACATGTGATGACAAGGTATTCAGTTTTGATTGCTTTTTCAGGTCACAATCTTGCACATGCTTGAAAACGGTTAGAAATCGGCAGCTCTAAAGCTCTCCCGCTACTCTTGTCGTATGCTTCCACTGTACAAAGATTATTTCACTACAAAGATGAGATCAGAACAGAACCCCGCACCAAGGCTGCACCGGACTCTGCCTGCTTCAGGATTATAACCCTCAAAACATTTAGAAATGAATATTGGATTGTAAAATGATACATAATGATTCATGGTACAGGTTAGCGCTCGACCATACAGTGAAAGAAAAAGCAAAAAGAGTAACAAAACAGAAAATCTGGAGACATCAGAAACAGTACGTGTGGCTGTTCCTATAATATAAGCCCAGGTACTGAAGGTTTCTTTGAAGATGGCTGCCATCTGGACTACGGTCTCCATCCTCATTAAGAAAAGCTCGACTGCACAAACTCCCTTCCAGCTGGCGAATCTGAACTACATCACCCGGCTCAGCTTTCTGATCGAGCCCATACCCTCTCCACAATAGGAGAATTCTTCATCTGTTCTCAATGCTCACACTGTAACACAGCTTTCGGCATACCCGCTTCACTCAGCACACACTCCGTTCCCCCTTAACTTAGATATTAGGCTTGTTGGTTACATGTTCCTCCATCCATAGCTAATCTGATGCATAGAATTTTAGAGTGAGTGTTCTAGTTTGAAGAGTTAGACATATGGACAGTGAACAGCACACTTAAACACTCTGCTTCCCAAATAATCCCTCAGTCGAAGGGTTTCCACACACTTTAAAAACCAATAACGATTACGATACAATAAAGGAAAAGCCAAAAAAAAAAAAAAAAAAAAAAAAAAAAAACAAACCAACAGAAAAATGGGTCAGAAATGGAGAGATGGGGTGAGTAAGGCCATGGTTGGAAATGAAACAAGGACTAACTGAACAACACATCCAAGACAACAAAAATTAAACAGAGGAAACGAATAAGTTATTTGGAAATTTTCATTTCTATTCCTCAGGATCTTTTTCAGAAAATTGCGTATGTTTATTAACGCCGGCTACTACCACCGCTTCTACAGTGCCAGTGTTCCCGCGCTCAGTCCACACACATGCACACACTTTTAAAGCCTATTATCCCACATTTAGATTAACACATGTTAATTCTGCACTTAAGTGTTTGTTCAGAATCACGTGATCCTTACAGCAGCTGCGCTGGATAATCTGTTACTCTATCAGGAAGTGGTGGGAAACCAATCGCATCCCTCATACATATGCTGATTCATGCACACCAACATTCTCTTGAATTCTCTCACTGCCTCTCACACACGCACACACACACACACACGCGCACGCGCACGCACACCTTGCAACTTCCCCCAAACCAAATCATGGACAGACACCAGAATATGACAGAGAGAAACTGATTTTCCTCCTGCACTTTACAGAACATTACATTAGAGGAGGGGAAATGACAGGAGGACAGAACTGGTTTGTCAAATAAAAAGGGCAAATGGAGCTCTCCTAGCTCAGAAGTGTGCGAATCTCCTTGTGCATGTGACACAAGAAGTCCACATAAGAAGCCCCGCCACTGTTGTTTTTGTCCTCCACAAGGAAATGCTTAAAGATCAGCTCATGCTTGTCTTCCTGCTTCACCACCACCAGCTGAAAAAGACAGAAAAAAAAAACCCAAACAAACTTATTACAAATTCCCGTCACAGAGCAGACAAACATGAATACAGAGACAAAATATTGCAAGGCATAACCAAAGAATTCACGACAGAACAGGGAAGCAGATGTTGAATTCATGTTCAATATAAAAACAAGCAGCACAGGTCACAACTGGGACCGCGAGAAATGGATGGCTGTAGATTTACCTTCATGTAGCGAGAGCGCAGTGCACGGAAAGACTCAATAATCTCCCTCAGTCTCTTCGAGTATGGATTATCCAGCATCGGTAAAGACGTCTACAGTTTAAAAAACAAAAACAAAAGTCTGATAAGAGCTACATTCCCAGTACATACACAATACTGGGGGCAATAGGTTATTGCAAGCTGTACCATGTTAGGATCGATCTGGCTGAAAGCAGTGGTGCCAAAGAGGTTTTGGAGAAGCTCCTGCTGGGTGTTGGCCCCCACCCAAAGGAAGAGGGTCATGCCATTCTCCAGCAGGTAAATGCCCCCCTTAGATAGCCTCTCTTCAGAGTCCCTGACTGCCACCGGAAGAACATCACTCTCCACATCCAACTTGTGCTAAATAAAAAAAAAAAAAGAAGCAACAAATAACATTAACAACTCTATAATAGTAAACATGCAGAGATTTATACAGACGTATATAAACTATGCATGTTAATGCTAATGCATACATGGAGTCATCACTAGACTGAAATGTATTGTAACCACCATCACAATGAAGGAAAGCCACTTGGAGCTTTAAATGTTGATAATGCAGGCAAGCACTCCAACTCACTACTGAAACCTGCAAGGTGCAAGCGTTAGAGGGTTTTTCTTATATCCAGATTGGAAACCCAGGGTTACCTAGGGTACTATTTTAACCTGAACTGATTGGAGTTATTAGGACATTTACTTTATTTTTAAATACGTCTCAATACTTTGTAGAAATTTTCATAGATTTATAGCTAATCATCACAAATAGGTTTTTATTTTACCTCCCATCATAAATATTTTGTCTAATCTTCAAGGGGGAAAAAAAACAACTTTGACTCAAGCACTTAGCTTTTGGACTAAAAAAAAAAAAAAGTCATAACAACTACTACTAACTATTTAGTATGGAATCATTAACATAACTATCATTTGGTTACAGATCACGAGGTAGTGAATGTATGTGCATCTGCATATATTGGGCGCGCGTGTGCGTGTGTGTGTCTCACCACTGGAAGCAGCCGTGGGTAAAAGAACACATGGCTCTCTGCCACATCCATTGCGCTGACCAGCTGTCTCAGATAGGCGCGATCATCCAAGGAGACATCTGCTCCAGGGTGCAGAACATCACTCTTCAGTACACAGTTGAGATACACAGGAAGCAGCTTCATGCACTCTGGGAGGATCAGCTACACACAAAGCCACCGGATAATTAGAAATGTTCATGAAATGGTACGTAAGGCTACACCCTGCTCAACAGTTATAGCAGTCATCAGGAGGGCAGCGATATTCACCTGTCCAGCTGACGACGGGCTAGCACAATTCTTACGGTAACAGGCCAGGATCTGGGCACACTGGTTCACCAGACTGTCTCGCACGTTCTTGGTAGGGTTGTTCAGTACACTGCGGTATGCTATAAACACAATCATAAAAAATAAATAAAAAAAACCCCACATTGTTACACAATTTATGACTACTTCTGCATGGCAAATTTCACCCACACAACTAGGGGGGGAAAAAAAAAAAAGAAAAAAAAAAAAAGAAAAAAAAAAAAAGACATTTTTGCACTCACCAAAATTAGCAAAGAAATTGATGATGGTGTCCGTTTCACAGTTCCTGTACAAGTCAGCCAGCTGTGCACAACAGTTCACTGCCATGTTGTGGATCCGCAGTCGCCGCTGACCGCTACAGCTGGTGTATAGCACAGCACACTGCACACACACACACACACCCAAAAGTACAGTTATCAAAGGCAACATGTTTAACATTAATAGCTTAACCCTCGTCTCTCTCGCTCACACACACACATATACCTGGATGAGTGCACCAGTCTCCTCACTGAGCTTGTCATCATGTTTGAACTCCACTGTGATGGTTTTGTCACAATCGAGGCATGCTAGCTCTACATCTGTGGTGTTGCTCATGTAGAATGAACCGAAAAAGTCTGTTGCCCGGATACCTGGCAGCGCATGATACAAAACATGAGTTCAAATGCTGTGCCAAATCAATAAACAGCGACAATTTCATTTTACTGTTGAAAACACTGCAAATGTAGAGACACAAATACACAAGAGACATTAACTAAAACAAAAACTAAACTAAATAGGACAGTTCAAGGTTATAAAACTTACTACTAGTCTCAAAACACACAGCAGCAAAATAACAGCTTCTAAAATACGCTCTGAAAAGTAGGATTTATTTCATATTAACCAGATTATGCAATTAAAGATTTACAAAAATCTGGATTTTTCTGTTGTTTTTTTCCCAGGAGGGAAAACAAAAGTACAAACGAAACACACTTTGCTGTCAGTTGCCCTAACAATTAGATCTGAAAATTAATCTGTAAAAGCCAATCCTATATTTCATCAACACTGACAACTGGTACTAAATCTAACCAACATTCAGCGTGTTTTTATAATAGAATAACAGAATTAAACTGACGCATTCATTTATTAATTTAAGGCATTGTTTGGAGGCCTGTTCGTCATTTTGCATCATGTTCTAGCTCTAAAACATGAATACATGGTGTGTATAGAAAAAGTCTGTCTCACTCACCAGTGCTTGTGCGGACCCTCATCACTGCATCAAAGCCCACCTGCTTCTCCATGTCTTTCCTCAGATCGTTCAGAAACCGCTCCTGGTCAGACTGGGCCTGACACCCAAACACACAACAATGTGACTATGCATATTTTACCACATAATCTATAAAGTTTAAAGGTTCAAACTATCCAATAAGTTTTGTGGAACCAGTAAAACAAACCCGCAATTGTTCCACTTACTTGAAAGTAGGTATATTTGTAGATGGAGCCTCCTGTTGAAGTGGGTACGACCCCCAACGTTGCCACGTCTACATACTGATTAGGGAACAGGAAGAGATCCACACAGCAGCCCTGTGCCACACAATCCTTTGCCAGGTTAGCATAGAAGCTCACTTGGGGCTGGAATAAAGTCTGAGAAAATAGAAGAGGCAGTGGAAATCAATCCCAACATTTCAGAAAATGGATTTATGGCTTTAACAACTACAATAAATGCAAAGTTCTGTGATACAGAACAGAGGTGCATCATAATTTGAACTAGAAAGCCTAAAATTCCTGAAGAAATTTTGAAAGGGTCCTGCAGCAAAGCAGTCACCTACAGACTCCACAGC
>JAQLOM010000006.1:11528685-11546139 GCA_030068315.1 Chrysichthys thysi
TACACATCTCCCTGATCTCATGTGAAGTGAGGGATTCCTCAGGCTTTTTCTACACTAGTGCGGATGTTGACTATACGAGTGAGCCACAATCCCACAGTGAGAGAGAGAGAGACGTTGTGATCATGTGACGAAGTGTAATCTGTAGTCATTCACTAGAGGGAGACGGGGGACTGTGCACATGGGTCATTGCAGGAAAACTGAATGAAAAGGTACTGATAAATGAGCGGAATATTTTAAAACTAGTGCACTTTAATGCGCTTTTATTGTCAGTATTAGACAGGACATGCTTTTCAAATTTTATTTGAAAATAAAATCTCTGAGCCTCTGCATTCCTCTATGGTGGTACAGCATTCTGTAAACTAGAAAATCTAGTCTGTAGATACGGTGTACAAACAATGCTGCTATAATAATCACTATTAGACTCCATACTCCTTTATCTGTTCTTACAGTTTTTCTTTTCTTATCCATAATGTGATTGTGCTTACTATATTAAACATTTCTGCCAAAAACACATTATTTGGGTTATGCATAAAAACAGCAGAGCATTAAATATTCAAAATGTAGAAAGATTTTCTTTCCTGTTTACATTTTGGATGCATCTAAAGACAAAAGTCATGCATACGTCACATTATTCATTTTTTTTTTAAGATATTGGTTGTTTATTGAAAAAGTGATAATCACTTATTACACAAGGTTTAAAAGTTGTACATAACAGAGTGCCATGCAGCTGTTTGGCAAGAAAAATGCATTTTCCCCAAATTTTCCAAATATTCTTTCTACATTTCAGCTTCCTCTTGGTAGAATAAGCATGTACATGTTGTTTTTTTTATTGGAATAGAAAAGCCCCATAAAGCAGCAGCACATGGTACAATTCAAGAAATTACGGAGAACAGATTTTAGTACTTACGTTTATTATCCATGACTTGTTTACTTTACATAGTGTACTTTGGACCTTGTACTGCACTTCTTTGGGTAGGTTTATGGGTCATTCATGCTGTGCAATGCGTTTATGTTTCAAACTTTCATACTAATCCCAGATTTAAGGGTTAGGAAGGATTACATATTCTGAAAGGCAGAGTACTTCAGTAAGTGCTTCATGTAGTTCTCTCAGACTCAAACTATGATGCTGAGTACCTTCATTTCTCTCAAATGTTTCGTAAATGTTTGCTCCCAGTAGGTTTCTTATTACCTAATAGCTGTTGAGTCTGATCAGTGTTTTCAAACAGAAAGACGATTGGTGAAGGTCCCAATGGTCCTCATAGGAGGATCTTACAGGATATACACACAACGTAGTAGAGAGAAAATGATGTCCTTAAATGAGGACAGTGGGATCTCATGAGGATAGATAAGAAATCCTAGCTTTGTTATTTTGACAAAGTAATATAAATGTTACCACAATTTTTTTTAAAGAAAATGTTAATCTGAAAGCTTCATCTAAAATCCTCAGACTGTTAAGAGTAGGAGCATAGCATATATATAGCACTAAAGTGTAGTGTAGAATTAGTCAGTTTTTCCCTGCAAACACATAGCATTGCTTCTTATTTTATTTGTTATAAATTGAACGCTCATATGCGTGCCATTTCATAGAACTTGGAAGAAAATGAACAGTTCCGAAGTAGAAGGTAGCAATGCGTCTGTTGTCTGGACATGGTGCCAGTACCCTGGACAGACGTCTCCTCTGAGTCTCCTGTGGAAAGACACAAAGCAGGGAGCCAAATCAAACAGTCAAGCGGAGTACTACACATCCGTGACTGGCATAACCTGTTGTAGCCATGGCAAGAGAGACAAAATGGAAAAACACAGAAAGCACAGTTGACAAACTGGAGCCAACAATTAGAAGGAACAGAGGAATAAAAGCTATACATTTTACATATTACCAAATTAGTAAAAAGAATTAGATTTGGAGGCTACAAAATCTAATCATCATGACTAAATAGAGAATTAAACTTAATTGTTCAAACACCCCAAGACTTTGAATTAATAGTCAGTATTTTTAATGTAGTTCTTTCATCATCATTAAATGAAAGCCCAACAAAAATGGTTAATAAAATATTCCAGCAAATTTTTCAATGTTTTAATTCAGCTATGGGTTAAACGAGAACTATGTGAACCGTATATAAAAACTATATAAACTGGCAATAAACTAGATGGATTAGTGGTCATAGTTAACTCAGATCTCTAGTATCGGTGATGATTCTACATATTTTAATATAATTTAATTACATTTAATGTCCTTTTTCTGTGTGAAGGTTGTCATTAACCTTAAGAAACTGAGCGGTGGCACCAGTGGGAACGGTTGAACATTAAACGTCAAACTCCTTTTAAATGCATTTTAAACAGTTCACAACCCCCACTAATGTATATCCACTAAATGGGAAGAAGCTCAACCAAAAGTACAAAAAGATTTTCTGCTGTGTGCCATCTTTATTTACTGTGACCAAGTAACATATAAACTGATTCTAACACCGCTACAGAAATCTCACAAGTGTGATCTTCATTACAATACCAAAATATTACAAATAAACCTTTTGGTTGCTGAGATATATTTAATTAATTTTGGGTATGTTGTTTTTGTGCATAGGCCTAAAAAAGAGGCCTAGGAGTTAAAAGGGTTTTAACATTTCTAAAACACAAATGGCATCTTGTATTTTTCTGAATTTGAAAAGCATATTATGTAATTTGATTAATCAACTATTGATGAAAATACCTTACGTTTTTAGTAGTGCTTCTGGAGGGCAATTAGTAAGCACGCCTTTTAGAAACGGACGCTATAGAGATGTCTCTTACAGAGACTGTGGAAGAGCTGTGGTCTCGGTGGTGGCAGGGAATTCTTGTGGAAAGCCCTACATATATTTGTCATGATTTATGAGATACAGGGAAGGTTTAACCCTCATTGCTGTAACATAAAGCCTTGGCTTCAGATTGATATTTTAAACAAAACTGAATGTAATGATTGTGCTCACTGCTTAAAGTACTGGCTAAGCAGAAACTTAACCGAAGGACACTGGACAAATCCAATATTTAAAATGTGCAAAAGTATCTTTGACATTCTATGATTATTATAGGTCTAAAAAACATTATCAAGTGCCCCTTAATGGTTGTAAACCCCAGAAGGCTACCTGTTACCTTTTCAGTTATGTGGTCTTCGTATCTTGCACTTGCTGAAGGCAGTGCTGTCTCGGATTTGCTTCCCTTTCTGATTTGTAGGTGATGCACAAATCGCATCAGAACGATGACGACTGGAGTCCATCCATCTGGAGATGCAAAAATGTTAAACAAATGTATGCTAGTGTCTTAATCCTGAGCTCTTAATATTTACATTTAAATAGTATTCATTGGTGTATTTTTTCCTTTGGTTTGTGTTTATTGGTTGTCATCTTGTCAGTTCTTACTTCCTAAGGTTGGTTAGATAGCAGTTGCAGCTCCATGGGTTGTTGAACAGAGTGAGATTCTGCATTTTGGTGAAAACCAGGGTGCTTGGAAGGGTCCTCAGCTTGTTGTTCTCAAGATGCAAAGACTTTAGGACTGTCACACCCTCAAAAGCTGCTTTGGAAAACTGATTGGATAGAAATAATGGACTGTGCTTAATTCATGTGAAGATGTGTGATGTGTGTCACTTCTTGTATAAATTGTGGAAATGAGTATTTTAAATTAGTATTTTATGAATTTGTGTGTTGCTTGCAGTCTAGTCTGGCTTTGATCCTTTTTTTCTCTTACGTTGGAAAGGTTATTTCACATGAAAGAGCCCTCACATGCCTTCTCCTGTGCCAGCGCTTATGTAAACCTTTTAGCACTGCCATCCTAACCTTCCATTAAACTTCATAGGCAACTGCAAGGCTGTTAAAAACTTCACTGAGGTGCTAGAAGAACAGTTCTGCATGGTGTGAATGAGGCTCACCTTAGAGGAAAACCCAAGGACAGGAACATCGCAAACTGGGTGTGTGAATAGGAATGTGTTGGACTTTTTTTTTATTGGGAAATTTCCATTCAAGTCAGAATAGAGTGGAGAGCGAGAAAAGTTGGAAATTTGAGGGCTATGGAAGATGGCTTCCAGCACAGAAGGGCTGCTTTGCCCACTCTCTTTCCTCACCTACATACCTTTTTGCCAAAATTGCTTCTAAAGAGACCACTTGTGCATTCAGGTGAGGCAACTAGACCCTAAAAAATACATCTCTTCATGGGCCTGAAAACAGCCTGTTACTATTTACCTGTCTTCTAACCCTTACTGGCCTGTTTACATGGTGCCTTGTGTGAGGGAAATTCACACATTTTAAAATAACACTTGTGTAATTATTAGATGGAGGCACGTTTGGATGGGAACCATCAAGCAAACCGATGCTAAAAATATCCTTGTTGGCCCTTCTACATTCATTCATGGCTTTGCCATGTCAGGACATTAATATACATATGGAACTTAAATGAGGAACAAGAAAAGGCCTGTTGCTGCTTCATGTCCCACAGTACAGTGGCTCTTAGACCAAACATCATCTTTAACTGGCAATAGCTTGCATGGCCTTAAATAAAGTGTTCTTCAGACTATAAAGGTGTCTTGGCTGAACCTGAATGCATGGTCTGTGAATAATCTTTGTTCTGGAGATATAATGTCTCTGTCTCGTATAATGTTTGGTACAGGCAAGGAAATTACGATCAAACAATGTACCAGCTGTATTTGGTTTCCATTCAAATCTGGGCTTCTTTGCTGATCAGGAGGGGATTCCTGCTGATCTTGGTACACGTGCAGCTTGACAGAGAGCACATGTAAACACTAAATCAGGAAAAGAGGAGGATGGAAGCCATATCAAGTGGATCTTATTAAAGTATGAAAGACAGGAAGCCGGTCTGTATCTGAAGTATTTTATTTCTAAGTCTATAGATTCCCCCTAGTTTCCCTATTTACCAACAAGAAATCTTTTTAGAAGCGTTTTGAGAGACAGTTTATTGCTTGATTCATGAGGCCGGGTATTAGTAGCCTCATTAACTCCGAAATATGGTATGTACACTTTTGGTTTCCTTGTGGTCTTAGGTTTGTAAACATCCTGAATTTTGTAGAGAGTCTCCCTAATGATACACCCAAGCAAATCCTACATTATATGTCTCCACACAACTAATCTACTGACAAGATTTGTGTTTTTTTAATGTTATGTATGAAATGATATCAAATATGCCTTTTTATAGAAAATATAATAGAGTTGATGTTCTGGGCAGTTTATCACATTTTGTCAAGCATCATTCTAGACATGTAATGAACTTATTGCATTCCACTGAAACTCACCTTCTCCAGGCCCATATCATTAAGGTGCAGTTTCTCGATATAGCGTCCAAAGCTCCTGAATGCATAATCCGGGATGAAGGTGAGTGGGTTCTTGGACAAATTTAGCTCCTCAACTACACGTAGCTTACTCAAGGCCTCAATGGGATAAGTAGACAGCTTGTTTTGGTCCAGCGTGAGATTGGCCAGGTCCTCCACATCATCAAGAGAGCCAGGCTGGATTGACCTTAGCTCATTGTTACTGAGATGCAGTACGCGAAGGTCCTTAGCACCAACAAAGGTACTTATTTGCAGGTCCCGGATCTTGTTGTTATTAAGCTGTAGGATAAATAAGTTGATCATGGGGGAGAAGATGCCTTTTGAAAGACTTGTGATTTGGTTCCCATCCATGTACAGGTAGGTGAGTTCAGTTAGGTCCTCAAAGGCTCCAGGTTTGATGGTGCTGATTTCGTTGTTGGAAAGGTAAAGGTAAATGAGCTTTTTGAGGCCCTTGAAGGCCTGAGTGGCAATCTCGCGAATTTGACAGTTCTGCAGGTGCAGGGAGACGAGACCTTTCATTTCGCTGAAGCCCCCGGTTGGGAGCATACCCAGGTTGTTGTGCTGCAGGTTGAGGAGCTGAGTGGCCTCAGTGATGCGAGGGATCTTCTTCAGGCCGATATTGTCACAGATAACATGCTGGAGGTCACCGTGACAGTGACATGGACTAGGACACTGGCTTTCTGTACCAACTATAAGGAGAACAAAAAATTGTATACACACCAATAACTGGATTCTTAGAACCTGCATGATGACCCAGTCGTCGGTTAGTTCAGTGCTTTTCTCTCTCTTGCCTCCGGCTGTCTTGAAGCGTCTGGAAGCAAGATGGTACTCTGACAGTAGCAGGGATCCTGAGAATAGAAAGAGAGTGAGTGAGACAAGGTAAGAGTGCTGAAAGAGAGAGCTAGAGGTGAGCTAAAGAGAGAAGGAGAGGGGGTGTGTGGCAAAGTAAAGGAGGGCAGAGTAAAAGATAGATTTCCAAGAGGAATGGGTAAAGCCTGATCGCACCGGCATTTATAATGTTTGCTGAAGGTAGAAAAAATGTTTTTTGCTGTTTTCCTGGGTTTGGGACTGACCAGAGATTTTTTTAATATGGGGTTGGCTCCTGGAGGAAGTAGGATAGCTTTTAAAGATCAACACTCTTTAGACGCAAGCTGAGAGAGAATGCTCCCCTTATTAAAAACAGGTCCACCATTATCATGCCACTTGCATGCAATTTTACAGAAGAAATAACTTCGCCAAAAGTGTTAAACAGCTGATCTCACACAAACCCATTAGCATGATGGGAGTAAGTGAAAGACTTTTGCGTTCTGCTTTCATATATTAAAAACTTTATTAAAAACCTTTTAAGGCTACAGTCAAGCTGATAAAATGCAGAGCAGCTCAAATTCTCTGCCAGATGTTGGGAGGTTAAAGGAGAACTACAGTACACGTCTCGCCATGTCTCCATTGTTTTGCAGTCGGTGGTAAGAGAAAAAGCAGAGATCCTGTGTAAAGAGTTTTATAACACATAAGCATAGCCAGATGTGTGGCTTGAATCAGCTTACAACAAATGTGTTTTCCTTCTGCCTGTCAAAAGGTCACCTATTTTTTGCACAAATATCTGATTCTGTTTCAAATATGCCAAGTATTCCATGGACTGAATAGCTACTTCAGTAGTTTGGCACAATCAGTCTTTTTATTCTTGCATACGGGAATTATTTCCCTCTTTTTAAGTCTTTATAGTGGAGCTTGTCTTTCCATTCTGATAAGAAGATAAGAAAGTTTCTTTGGGTCTAACATGATGTAGTAAAAAAATGATAACTACCTGTATCTGTAAAACGCTGAAAAATAAAAGGCACAATAATATTGTGTTGGGCGATCACACACACACTAAGGGAAATGTTTTGCCCATGGACCGAGCAGACACAGCCGCTCACAGGACGGGTGGAATCTAGTGTTTGCTCAACAAATGTAACATTTTATTGGGAAAGCAGGTCATAGTCTAGCAGGTCAAGTGCACGCTCACACCAGGTCCAATCTCAGTCCACCCCTTATAGTCACCATCCTACACAGCTTGACTGGAGCTTTGCTCCAAACAGAACATTTGTTTTAAAACTTAATGCTGATTGTGTATGTGCTTTGATGGAATCCTGGCACCCTCCAGTCGAACAAAAAACTCACCCATGAACAAAATGTATGACTTGTACCATAATAAAGTATAAGTGTAAGTACATATACTGTACATGTTCCTTGTACTCGGCCTTTAGTTGAGTGGCAGCCACGAGGGCAGAAACATGGATGTTCCGTTGTGAGACTGCACCATTGAAGAGCAACGTGCCGTAGTGCCCTTTCTTTGGGCAGAGAGAGTCAATCCTGTGGAAATTCACTGTTGGATGTTGGCTCAGTATGGACATAGCACCATGAATCACTGGAGGGTTTATTATTTGGTAGAAAGGTTTAAAACAGGAAGAACAGGTGTAAACAACAAAGGTCGTTCTGGTCGCCCATCAACATCAAGCACAGACAGGGTAGATGCCTTGATTAGAGAAGACCGAGAGATAACAGTATCAAATTGGATCTTTCCCATAATGAGCAAAGTGCAATCTTCTTCATCCTAGCATTAGTCCCGCGCCGTGCGGGATCCGCTGTCTTCACAAGCCACCTCGGCATTGTATCATGTGATGCGACCATGGAATACCCCACCCGACTTGTCGCTCCATCTGTCCTTGGCACACTCACACTTGTGGGCAATTTTAGGGTAGCCAATCCACCTAATGTACATATCTTTGGACTGTGGGAGGAAACTGGAGTACACAGAAGAAACCCACGTGGACACTGCGAGAACATGCAAACTCCACACAGAAAGGCACCCGTGTCAAACTCGGGGCTCAAACCCAGGACCTTCTTGCTGTGAGGCAACAGTTCTAACCACTTAGCCACCAGGCCGCCCTGAAAATGAACTTAAACTTGCAATTTGCAGTAAAAGAAGATGAATGCTAAATAAGGAATGAAATGCACGTCCTCATACAGCAACAATGACAGTAGAGACAGTGCAACGGCTCGGGTTCAACCGTCTTCCACATTCTCCTTACAGCCTGGATCTGGTGCTGAGCGATTATCACATCTTCGGTCCACTGAAGGAGGCGCTGCACAGTTGCAGATTAACCTCTGATGATGACGTAAAGCAGGGGTGTCAAACCGGTCCATAAAAGGGTCGCTGTGGGTGCGGGTTTTCATTCCAACCAAGCAGGAGCCACACCTGATTACACCTGTTTAATGGGTTGAGATTGGCTTTCAGTTAACTCAGGTGTGAGTTGTGCTTAGTTGGAATGAAAACTCGCACCCACACGGCCCTTTTATGGACCGGTTTGACACCCCTGACGTAAAGGAAGCGGTGCTCAAATGGAATACAGAAGCTAGTTGAACGTTACAAGAAATGCGTCATCCTGCATGGTGACTGTGTAAAAGTGATATGTTCAATTTCTAACCGTTACGTCTATTGAAGTCATGAAATGTATATTGCCTTTACTTTTCGATTGCCCCTCGTATATTATTTCTGCTGCAATTAGTTTCGTTAATTTCCCATATTTGTCTTTTTTTTCAGTTGTACACCGGTAAACGGTTCAGTGTAGTCTCCTGTGTTACATGTGCACTCACCAAGACACACCCTAGATCTCACTTTGGTTAAATTCCAACAAACAGCCAAAACAGACGAGAAACACATCATTTTCATGAAAGCATCCATATATTTCACATTAATGGCATAGAAATTAGCTTTTTAGTCTTGCTTGGATCAACACATTGTGTAAAGATCATACTGTGGAAGGAGCCAGGGTAATAAAGCCAGTCTGTGAATTACTGCACAGTTCTACTTTTTGATTTGTCTGATCGGGGTATATTGCTCTGATCTCTGTGCGTGCTTGTTTTTATTAGCAGAGGAGTTTTGCGTGAGGTGAAGGAACTGATGACTATGGTGCACTTCTTATTGTTTTCAGTGTAACTGCTGTTCCTGCTACTTTCAGGTCAAACTGCATCAATTGTTTCAATACTGGCTTCTCTTTTGCGTTTCTTATTATTAGAGAGTACGTTGTGAAATTTTTCATGCTCTGTTTAGTTGTTTCCATGAACTTTCCATCTGCATATTACTGAAATCAGCTGTAGTGTCGGATGATTACGGTCTTTGCTCTTTACAAATGGCTCTGTTACTTTTTCCATTTGTGCGTTGTTTAATAATGCTGTAGTAGAAAGTGTTGTGAATGCTTTATACTGTATATAATACACCTGGCAAAACTTAAATCAAAAACATTCCTGATTATTTTGAGGCCATTGCTTGTAATGGGTCTGGAGAAGTACAGTCTTTTGATAGCTAGCTAAACTAATTGAACAGTTCAGTGTCACAGAAGAGCCAATACACAAATGTGCACCACATACCTCACCTGTTTTCACGTCCAGGTTTCCTTCACATGCTGACACAGCTGGCTGCCTCTCATACAGCCAGTTTGGCCAGTATAACAGACTGAGGGTGGGCACGCAACCCTACTGTATGAAAATATATAAACATTGGGATCCAGACATGTGAAAGTTAAATACAGGGATTTAGGGGCTTAAAAGGGACTTTAAAAAACCTTGCTTTACTGACCCAGTGATGGATGCTGTATGGTTCTGCATGTCTTGAACACAGTACTTAAACATGAGGTTATGTTGGAACAGATTGGATATGGTACCACTGAGAACAGTCCAGTGACCTTCTGTGGCTACCCAGTTGACAGCATCGAGAGAAAGACAGAAACTGTTGGATGTATCGGAGACCACCTTGAGGTACACAAACAAATCCCTGTTTTCTTGTGTCACAAAAATGATGTCCAAATGTAAAGAGTGGTGAGTGATGACTAAAGATTTCTTTCAGGCAAAAGTGGTTAATCCTACAACAGGACACATCGTTCCTCTTGGGACTCCAGGAGAGCTTATGATCAGAGGTTACTGTGTCATGCTGGAATATTGGCAGGATGAAGCCAAAACCAGAGAGTGCATCACTAAAGACCGCTGGTACAAAACTGGGTATGTGGGAGCATCTGGTGATTTTCAGAATGGATGGACTTACAAAACATTTCATTATCATGACACTCAACTGATACCATGTTCCACAGTGATATTGCCAGTTTGGACAAGTTTGGCTACTGCAAGATAGAGGGACGTATGAAAGACATGATTATCCGTGGAGGAGAAAACATCTATCCTGCAGAAATCGAACAGTTCCTGCATACACACCCTAAAGTCCAGGAAGCACAGGTGACCAAGCATCCCCAGCGTGTCTGAATATTTTATCATTTAATCCCCTTCACAGTTTGATCAGAAAGGATGGACCTGATGGACCTGAAGCTGCACACATGCCTTTGTGTTTTATTTAACGGGGTGGACGAACCAGTAACCTCGGCCCCCAGGACAAACGGCTTCTGTGTCCAGGCTATTAGTTTATTTTAACCTAACGTACTTCACAGTGGTGTGACACACCGAGTATAGCACATGCTTTCAAATCCCAGCACCTGCTGCACTACATGTGTTTACATGCACACTGATATTCCACTTTTATTCTGAATATGACAAAATTCGGAATTTGATATGGGTGATAATCATCGTATTCCTTTTGCATGATCTGAATTGGGCCTGAGTTAGCACTTAGCACTTTCCAGTTACGACATATAGGATATGCTAGTATTATTTGGGTTTTAGGAGCAAGCCCAACACTTTGGACACGTATACAGAGGATTGGAATATGTGCAGGGCCGGATTATCCATATGGGCCAGGGGACCGTTGCCCAGGGGCACCAACCAGCGGGGGGACACCATATGACACAAGCTTTAAAAATATTTTTTGTAAATTTTTATGTTACTCACTTGAAATTGTTAAATTAATTGCTGTCGACCCAACACCCCACCCCCCTGCTCTCTACCATCGCAACATTTTGCCGCCACTTACTTTTCTTTAAATTTCATGGGGTGGGGGAGGCCAGCTTTGCGTGCTAAAGGATAGCCATGAGCCATTCGTTAGCAATACCACCAGAAAACAACACGTTATGTGGTATTTAGTGAATCACAACACCGTGTCTGTATGACCAGAGATGGAACTTGAACAGTGCCGTGTGTACGACTGATTAAATGAGAGAAAAATAGACTGAAGTTTAATAAACAGCATGAAACTACAGGCTACGTTTAGTGTTCAGGTCGAGTACTGTCATTTTGGATTTTTATCTCGGGTTGGTGAGGAGCTCCTGACTTTCCGAGTCGGACATCCATCTTCATGGGGCATTCCAGTTGATACTTCTGACTCGGAACTCGGATAACCCGAATCCCCAACCAATACATAGGACTGGGAAAGCACAGTGTAGGTCATTTATCCATTCCTGAACAATAAGCAAAAAGGGAACGTTTAGGCAGACACAGAGTCACTTTTCTCTCATTACTTGCAGGTGATTGGGGTGAAAGATGAGCGGATGGGTGAAGAGGTGTGTGCCTGCATCAGACTGAAGGATGGACAGGAATGTACTGCAGAGGAGCTGAGGACCTATTGCAAAGGCCAGGTAAGATGCATTTAAACTGGCTCGAACACCTGACTAAATTATATTCAGCCCATATAATAAACACCACAGGAAGCCATTTCAGGTATTCTGTTTATTTCTTTATTTCTAGATTGCCCATTTCAAGATCCCCCGCTATGTTGTTTATGTTAAGGGATATCCTCTTACGGTCTCAGGGAAGGTAAGTGCATAAACCTTTTGCAGAAGCACATCTGAATTTATTTTGCCAATTACTACACAGTGAAACTTTATATAAATCTATGAATAGGTTCAGCAAGATGAGTTTCATTCCATCTGTATTGTTTGCATAGTCCCGCAGTCTGGATAAATACCCTCACAAATTCCTTGTGGTCACCACCTTTTTTTAATTTGTCTCTGTAGGCACTTTGGAAAAAATGTTAAAAATGTAAGAGTGGTGTTTATTTGGGCCTAATCAGATACATCTCACAACCGGAGAAATTTTAGCAATTTCCTTGTCTGCAGAAAATCCGCAGTGGTGGTTTCTATAGTCAGGGCCAGCAGTCTGGACAGGACTTTGGCTTTGTGGTTGAGTGTGGAAAGACTGTATCCTTAAATAGCACTGAATAAATGACTTTTCTTCACCTTTCTTAGATCCAGAAGAACAAACTGCGGGAGCAGACAGAGAAACAGCTGGGACTTTGAACTCGGAGACTTGTGGTACTTTTAAACAAATGAAAAGTTAACATGAACCTCTACCAATGTACCAGGTCATAACCTTAAATTTTTTTTTTTTACCTGAATTTCATTAACATTTTATATTTGTTATATATAATGGGGGAAAATACTCTTATAATGGATCATGATTTAAAAAAAAACTTATGAATGATACCAAATGTACTGAATGCATGCTGTGAATCTGATACAAGATCAACAACTTATTTTAGCAATAAAGAATGGAGCTTATACAAACAGGTAGTGCCCTATATACTTTACTCTTGATTTTATTTTCAATAATATGCTGAAATGTGGAAACCTACAAAAATACAGAAAGACATGTATACAGAACATTGACAAGACTGGACTTTGCAAGATGTTTTTGGCCATTAACTACATTGTCAGGATCAAAGTTTCTCATGAGCAAAAAAATATGGAAAAAAAAACCCCAACCCTGTATTGATCATCAGAATATTATAAATAAGCAACACCACTCTATGTGATGACAAACTTTGTTAATCCAACAGGACGTCCTCCTCTGTGCTCTGTAGCAGTTTGGATTTCAGTGCCAGAGTGCAGGCTACAACAGCAGGCTTGTGTCCTGACACACCACCCATATTCTGTTTTCATGAAAGGGGTATATACTACAAAATAAAGCATGTGAATTATATTTTGTAATGTTTCTTGCTGGAAAACAAAAAAGGACTCTAAACACAGATCCAATCTGGCTTATTTTTGGGGGGCAAGAGGAAACCAACACAGAACAAGTGAAACTCCACATAGTAAACTGAGCTCAAGACAGAGGCTGGGATTAATAAATCATAATAACTAATAAAGAGTTGGTTACAAAATTCAACATTCGTCTTCTGCCACTTAATCCTGTGCAGGGTCGCGGGGGAAGCTGGAGCCAATCCCAGCTGACTTCAGGTGACAGAGGGGCGGGGTTACACCGTGGGCAGGTCACCGATCCAGCGCAGGGCAACACACAGAGACAGACAACCAGTCACACTCTCATCCACACCTACGGCCAATTTAGAATCGCCAATCAGCCTAATCCCCTCTGCGCATGTCTTCGGACTGTGGGAGGAAACCGGAGAACCCGGAGGAAACCCTCACGGACACGGGGAGGACATGCAAACTCCACACAGAAAGGCCCCAGTTAGCTGCAGGGCTCGAACCCAGACCTTGTCCTGTTTATGCCCACTTCTATCTTGGTCAAGAGAACTGATATAGCACTGCATGCCCAGTGGATACAATACACACACCATACAAATAACACACACACGAAGAAAAACTTATAATGGAAGAATCGAGAATGTTCCTTGAAGTATCTGTACACTAAATCAGGGGTCCCCAACCTTTTTTGCGCCACGGACCGGTTTAATGTCAGACAATATTTTCACAGACCGGGTGGGGGGTGGGATGGAGGAGCGCGGGTGGGTAGAATGTTGCGATGGAGGAGAGCAGCATGGCCTGGTACCAAAAGACCCACGGACCGGTACCGGTCCACGGCCCGGTGGTCAGGGACCCCTGCACTAAATCACCATAAAGCCCTTTGTGCTTTTAATGAGTGTAAGTGTAGAAGACTCAGCTCTGCAGGACTGAACCTGAGGAACACTGAAGCAGTGCCAGAAACACAGTATATGGAGAAATCCATCAGTTTTCAGAATAATTTTGAATAAATATCTACTGAACATACGACCTGTTTATGCTTTTTATAATTTCCATCTTTATTAAGCCCAGCACTGAAATCGGAAGGTTCTAGTTCTTTGGGAGAGGAATTCCAATGGCTGACTGGCTGTGTCCATGTAGAAGTTCTCTGTCTTTGTCTACCTGGTCCTGAGTGCAGTAGTCCTGCAAGAAAACCGTTGCCAGATTGCTGAGGCGTGGATTCTGTGTGAGTGAGAAGCGCAGCATGCACTGCACTACTGCACTGTCTGTGGTTTGGGATCGTGATGCCGCTGTGGTCAGGTTCATTAATGTTGTGATGGCGGACAAAACAGTCTCATCTCTGCGACTTGACAAGCACCCAGTGACTAAAGGAATTCCTCCACTTTCCAAAATTTGATCGCGACACTCCTGGTCCATGCTAAGGTTACACAGGCCACCTGAGGGCACAAACACAACGGAAAATCAGGTCGAAAATGGAAGGACAGTGGAGACTGCTGCATCAGAAATAATACAAATGTAATTAGTTCCTGTATCCATTTTACAGGGTTTGTACATCTGAAAACATACAATGCGAGTTTAGTTATACGAACCAATTCCAAATTCCACAAAGTTCTCATTTTCCTCTGTTAGCATGTCTAAGAAAAGCTCAGCGATCTGGAGCATCCGCAAGGCTTCCATATTACGTGGATCATAAGCAAAGTTGGCCAGGTTGGCAAGAATTTGCTCTTTCGCTTCTAGACAGAATGAATGAAAGAACTGGAGTTACTTTTCATATTTATACAAACCAAAAAGGCATATGTTCATGTAAACGGGTTTCAAAGTAATACCTTCACTGTCTGTGTCCTGGAATTCAGTCACGAGCCCCTGCAAATATTCCAACCGATCCGATGCACAGAATCGCTCCATTCCTGTAGAACATCTGCAAAATGTACGAACAAAAGGATTTAAGAATCCAAACGGAGAGAAAATGTTGTAGTCAGATTTCCTCATAGGAAATGTTATTCCAATTAACATAAACTTCAGACAGACTTTAGTTAAGATGGATTTTAGACATCAATATTGAATTATTTGAGATGTGAAATAATGGAATACATCAGTACAGCAAACCCCCGAGCTCTACTCTCAGCTCAGTGAATCAGATAAAGAACTGCTCTTCCTGAGTTAAAACTGAACACACACACTCTCACTGTGTGTGTGTGTGTGTGCGCGCGCGAGGGGGGGTTTGACTCCAGGACCAAAGTTGAGAACTTGTGATCTAACTTATAATTTCGCCCAAAGACATTCTGCTAACCCAAAAACCCGATACATTATTAATGACATGAGCACAAACACACAGCACCGTGTTATTAACCAAATGTAACCGTTAACAGTTGTTGGTACCCGACTGTCGGTGCGACTATATAATCTTACACATCCTCACCAGGGCTCGTGAAGCGGTTCCTAGCCGAACACGTTTCTCAGGTGCACACGACACGTTAAAAAGGAAAAACGCACATCCGGTCCGTCCAAAAATACAGACCCGCGATTAGTTATACAAGATTAGTTCCGGGCTTAAAGTGCAATTTTCTTAGACCATACGAATAGCCATGCAGTGCTTCATGGCACGAATGAATGATTCTATGTATTTAGAAAAGGCTTTAAAAAACATCCAAAAGCCATTAAATCAACCGCGGAAATAAAAACATGTTACGTAAGAGGTCCCCGGAAGTAAATAAAGCGTGTGTTGTGACGCGCTTCTCGAGGTCAGGGAGAGGAGTCTTGTCTGGAAGGACGCCTGAGGATAACTCTAATACTTTTGCACGAAAATACTCCTGAATTTAATACTACAACATGAAGCAGCACAAGCTATCTGCAAAAAAGCGGCTTACGAAACCGATTCTGTTTGGTACCCTGATCACAGGACTCGCAGCAGCCTTCATGAACAGGTAACCGTCATGCAGCGTTCACAAGCCCCACACGGTCACGCAGCGTTCACAAGCCTCACACCTGCGTGTGGACCCAACATTAGTGTGTCAAGGGCACGAGATGTTCTACAAAAGTGCAGTCGGATGATAGTTTATTCAAACATCCAGATGTTTTTGACAAAAACAAAATGCAGTTTTGAAATTACAAAAACAGAAAATGAAATAGAACACTGAACCTTATTTGTGAACATATCTTGGTATACCTGTTGCTGGATGATGTTATCTTACATTACTGTCTGATGCATCTTTGTCTGAAGGCACTTGTTCTTCCAAGACGTGGAAGAGCTTCGAGCTCAGGAACGAGCTCGTACTGATGGCAAACGCTTAGAAGTGTTCGAGAGGAGGCAAAAACAACTAGAAGATCTGGAGGAGAAGAGAAGTGCAAGGAACAACTGATGTAAGACATCATCTATGGAAGGACATATCTGCTCAGTTGGTGTTGAAAGTAGGAGAAAAAAAGCTTGGAACAAAAAAAAGATTGTTTTCTGTGCAAAATCAGAGCTTCACACGGTGTAAGAAGGTTAGACGGAGAGCTGCCCTTGTAGCTGAGGGAATCGAAAAAGGAGCCTTCAGTTTTGGGCACAGAATTCTGCTCAGTGCCTTGTCTTGGGGTTTAACACTGCAGGCTCACTAACCACCATGAAGCTTCATGCCATCAGTGGATTGGAAATTTAGACAAGAAGATGGATCATCACAAGAGTTATCACTCTGACAGTATTTACATGTCTGCCCCAGATTTGTGTTGGCTAGTGGATGTCATTCTTATAAATAGATAAATGAATAAATAAATAACTGCTTGTGTAAGAGAAACCCATACACCCCCCCCATCACAGTGACATATTGCTCTCTCTCATTAGCCCTGATCCATGCCAAATGAGATCTTCATGTCTATATTATTAACGTGTAAAAAAGTCACATTATTAGCCTTTATATGGAAGAAAATAAAATGCATTATAAACACTCAAAAAGCCTATTTGTACAAATATTTGGCAAAAACTTTATGAAGATTTGCAGTCGAAAACAGGAATTGTATTTCAGGCATTTGCAGCATGTCTGTGTTCTAAAAATAAACCTTTGTACCTTTGTTTGACCATTTTCTTGTATGACGTTTTGTTGTAGGCAGCCGGTAATGCCGTGCCTGTAACGTCCTAAAGTAAATGAGTAACGTGGGAGTGATAAGTGCAGCACAACATGCATAACATGTGGGACAGTGGTAGCTCAGGGGGTTAAGACGTTGGGCTACTGATCGGAAGGTTGGGAGTTCAAATCCAAGCACCACCAA
>JAQLOM010000006.1:11568358-11589879 GCA_030068315.1 Chrysichthys thysi
TTCAGGGGACCGAAGATGTGATGACGGGTCAGCACCAGATCCGGGCTGTAAGGAGGACGTGGGAGACGTCGGAACCCAAGCTGTCGCGCTGTCTCTACTGTCCCTGCTGCTGTATGAGGACGTGCATTGTCATGGTGCAGAGAGACTGTTTTGAACAACGTTCCTCTTCTTTTGATGTGAATTGCAGGTTTAAGTTCATTTCGCAGCAATGTACAGGAATTTGCACTGTTTAGTGTTTGGTCATGTGCTTTAAAATGAGCCAGAATAGGATCCTTCATGTCCATTAACACATTAACATTAATGTGATTTTCTTGGGGGAGAGCTGACTTTTGAATTTCTTCTTTGTTGGAGAAGATGGATGTCTCCACTGCCTGCTCATTTGCTCTACATGTTCTCATGTAATTTTTGATTCTCTCTCATGTTAGATTTGAAGTTGTAAATACCAGGCTTTGTTATTTAAATGGGGAATTATTTATTCCACTGCCAAGGAAATGATATCAAGGGCACATTAAGTCAAGACTGATAATTACAGTCCCACTGTCAGTTATTTTGTAGAATCTGAAAGAGCACTGAAATTTAGTGGGTAATTCTGATGATGATGATGATGATGATGATGATGATGGAGAGATTAAGTAATACAAGTAAGAGCTAAAGTGAGTACAAGAACAATGTCCTCTCCCTGCAACTTAGCCACTGATATAATGACACATAACACATGCATACATGACTAAAGGTCTTATGGTGAGTACCCAAACCCTAAATATTTTTAACCTGAGCTCTAATAATGGTACCTAATATCTGAAAATGTTTCAGGCTTGCCAGATTTCCATGCCCATATCTGGTCTAGAATGACATGTAGCACCACACATGATCTCATACGAGAAACTCTGCCCACTACAAATGCGAAGTCTGAAGTCTGATTCATTGAATCAGTCAAGAAGTTATTGAATATTTCTAATTTAATCAGCGGTCCACAACAACAACAAACAACAAGAGCTATCAATGTAGAACAGTTGATTATTCAAAACATCGATTTTAAAGTTTACTCCAATTTCTATTTGATTATTGCTGCATCCAGGGGAATGTGTGTGTGTGTGTGTGTATGTGTGTGTGTGTGTGTGTTTTATGGGAAGGTGACATGTGGCTCAGATCTGTCCTCTTCTCCTCAGACGTGAGCAAGACAGACTAAAGTATGCCTTCAGCATCTCCTAATCACTAGGGACAAAGGAAACACTGTGTGACAAATGCACTGTGTCACATTCTTTCCCCAAATACAAGTCTTTCCCCCCTGAGTTCGACCCAAGCTCTGGCAATACTTCTGAGACGCCTTCAAAACAAAACCTTTGATATATATATAGCTTGCAGAAACACTTGCTATTTTGAACTCTCAATTGGAGCCAATATAAATACGCCAGAGCCTTTTATTTCGTCTGTTCTTTTTAAAATATCTATACACTCACCTTCCACTTTATTAGGAACCCCTGTACAAATGCACGCTCATGCAGTTGACTAATCAGCCAATCATGTGGCCAAAGTCAAAAGCTTCGTTTAATGCTCACATAAAGCTTTAGAATGAAGAATGAATGAATGCAGATCGTGTCTTGGATGTTGGTACTATATGAAGACACATTTTTTTTGTGTGACATTTTCAACTTTTCAGTTTTGTGAGTCCTTAATAACCTCAGAATCTGATGTTACGCTCTGCTGTTCTAGCTGGTTTTATGTGTTGTGCATACTGAGATTCTTTTCTGCTCAAAACGGTTATAAAGGGTGATTATGTGAATTACTACATCCTTCCCAGCAGCTTGGCCCAATCTGGCCATGTTCCTCTGATCTCACTTATCAACAAGGCAGTTCCACTCACACAGCTGTTGTTCACTCGTTGTTTTCTGTTTTTCACACCATGCTGTGTATGAAACTTCCAGGAGAGCCGCAGTTTCTGGAATCAGCCCTTCTAGAACCAGCATCCAGTCACAGTTACAGTGACAGAGATCACACCTTTTCTTCGTTCTGTTTGTTGTGAACATTAACTGAAGCTCTTGACCTGCATCCACATGAGGATACTGATGCTGCCACATGATTGGCTGATTATATAACTGCATGAATGTTCAGGTGTTCCTAATAAAGTGGATGATGAGTGTAAAGTCTGTATTTATCAGACTTTTAAACCTAAAACAGCAGTCTGGATCTGGAGTTTATTTTAAAACTGTAACACTGCATGATTTTCAATGCAATTCCTTTTATACTTTTAAAGATATTTGCTGGTGATACGAGACTGCTTTAATCGCCAGTCACCGTCTGTTAAATTATTCTTGCATGGGTGTTATTTATAATAAAACCATTTAAATAGGTATTTAATTTTCCAAAAAGTCCCATGTGTGCTGTTTGTGCATTACTTTAGTAAAATTTCCAACCTTAAAATCAAATTGCAATGTACGTTAGAAATGACATAATGATATGGATTGAAGGCATGGGTTCAGGTTTAAAAGGATTTGAATACAAATTAACTTGAAATATCAAAAATGAGAAATTCTAATGTCATGGCTACTCAGGTCTTACACCCACACGGCTGACACTTTCCATGCCTCTTCTCATTAGTTTCACCTGCTTCGCTTTCCCTACTGCACTGTCTTGTTTCCCATTTTCTGCACATGTAGTATAGTCTGCGTCTTACTCAGATTTCTGTCTTGCTTTTGTTTTTCTTCATGGTTTCCCTTCCTTTTTTCATGGCCGTCCTCTCCTTTTTATATTAACAAGTAAGTAGTTGTGTTGTAGCATTTGAGCACAGTCAATTAATCGTGCTGAACAGAACTGAAGTTTCAAAACCTAGGTTAATATACATCACATAAACTAGTAAGACAGTTGAGATATAAGGTGCAAACTAACAGCTTGGCTAAAGGGATGTTTACGTTCCATTAATGGCTTGACTTCGTCTCTGATCCTGGACCTGTTCTTGGCCCTGTGTCTGCCCCAGTTATCTCTGTTTCAACCTCTACTCCTGCTATTTTCTCGGGCTCCAATTTTGTGGCTTTAGCTCCTGTCTATGACGATTGTTCTTTCATGTTTTAGGCCCAGTCTTCAATCTGGCTGTTGACTCTTTTGTCAAAGCTTATTCCTTGACTTTCTCATGCTTATTCCCGTGCCCACCGCCGACTCAGGCTCTGATCCTCCTGTCTACTGTGGTTCCTCTGATCCTTGAATCAAGCATATCCATGTGTCAAACCTTCATGTATAACCTTGGAATCTTCCAGAATGTTCACAGACTTAGCCTCAGAGAATTCACCTTCTCACTGTTCAAGCCAAAATCCTTCAAATTTCTAGCCACAGTCTCCTTATAATTCCACTCACAGGCACTGTTCACCCCCAGAGTGAGCCATGGTCATCTGTTCAGCTGTAGCCGTGTCCGTCTCCAGCTTCAGCCAGTTTTTTCTCCAGTGTCAGCTTGTGGTTCTAATTTAATTTCTTCTCTTAGGTCAAGATCCAATTGATACCTCAGTTCAGCCCGCATTTTCTGTTAGGTATGTTGTTCAATAATGTTTTGTTAGCTAAATTAGTGTTTATGGAATACCTTGTTACCTGCAAACCTCCTACGCATGCGCTATGCAACTTCCCCTCACTTCAGTCATAAACACTGGAGCTCGGCGGGGTTTATATAAATCATTCATCTTTTTGTCACTAATATAAATTATTTCAGCACTGAATTGAACCAAGTACAGGTCAGGAAATGCAACAGTGTATAAGCATTTAAGCTGACCAACTTCCTAGAACTTGGTCCCTTGCTAGTTTCAGTCAAAAATAACAATCACGCTGCCTCCATGTGCTCTCAGAGTTATGGTGGATTGTAATTGCAACTGAGAAGTTGCACTTGAACGTCCGCCTCCTCTCGAGCACATGAAGGCAGCGTTCCTTCTTCGTGCACCATCTTGTCTGGTGCTGGCTAGCCTAACCTTTTTCTGTTAGTTTTTGTTCGGCTAATGCTATGTAAGTTCAGTAGTGTTGCTGAACATGTCCCTGGTCTCTGAGAAGGCCTCCTTCTCTGTTGGTGTTTATTTATGTCCAAGCCGCTTTTGTCCCATATGGCTATCCATACACACACCTAGCACAACCCTTTCAGCGTTTTTCCATATTTAGTCATTGTATTCTTTTTTTATTTTTTTGCTCACACCCTCAAAATGCAATTTAATCTTATCTTCATTATTTAGGATAATTGTTTTTCTCTGCTCCAAGCTGTATCTTTTTTATGTGTCCTTTGTCATTCTTGTAAGCTGTTTATCAGAGGATTTCTTCTTGTTCTTTTACTGGTCTTTCTTGTTTCCAATTTTAGTGTTTTTTATTTGACTCTAACCTCTTGTTTTTGCTCACTGAGTATAGATTTGCTTTCGTGCCTGTGCCGTGTCTGCCTTATCCCTAATCTTAGATATGCAGTCTATCAATTATTCTAGAAAAGACCTAATGGATGAACACAGCTGTCCACAGTCCTTTTCAGACCTACGAGGGTCACCTTTGAGAACATGGTATATGATGTCTAATGTTTGAGAGGTCATTTATTACACTTACCTGTTGGCATATTGATTCTCAGCTTGAAAGCAGAAATCATGTTACCTGAGGGTATACCTCTCCCCTGCTGCATTTGTCTTCATCCATGCCAAAGGCAAACAAGAAGGTAACAAACCAGCTTAGCAAAGACCAAAGACTAAATTAATAATATGAACAAAACACAAAAAATAGGATAATATCTGCCTTTAGGATGAGATGGTTAATTTAAATATCTCATTAAAATAATTAGCTTGAAAGAGAGAACAGTTCCTTTAGTTTATCCCATGAGCGATTCCACACAGGCGCAATGAGCTCAAGCTCAGCATTGCTAACTTTAAAGTCATGCTCTGCTCCATTTTTTGGTGGGGGGAAATGAGTGTGTCCAGTTGGTTGATTAAAGTCCTTGGTGAGTCTACAGAGACTGTCTCGTTCAGAAGGGACCATCCACTGTGGTCTCGCTTTAATTAACTCAATACTCAACACCACAGATGCACAGATCCTCAACTGTGTCCTGCTAAATTTAAATGAACCTCAGTGTCAGATGAACTGGATGGAAGAGAATTTTCGCCCCTATAACGATGATTTTCCATCAATCTAACTGGGATGATTGCGCTCCTGTCAAAAACAGTGCTAAGGGCTTGATTTGAGAGAATATTTTATTTTTTTGTATAGTTATATTTAAGAAGCTTGTATTTTCCTTAAATAAGAATAAAGGGAGAGTTAGGAATCCTTTTACACAGTTTCATTTCCACAAATTTCTCAATGCCATAGAGTGCATTTAGAGTATCCCAACTTTATCCAATTCCCATTTTATGTTACACAAAAAAAGCAACATAATTATTCATTGCTACTATATATGGCAGAGTATATATATATATAATTCTTACTCTGAACTGCAACAAATCTTTTTTTTCATGAGTCTACAAAACATGCTCGACAATGAAAAGTATAATTATGAAAGATACAAAATTATGCTTTGGACAAAACTTACATACATTAATGTGTCGTAACATTAAACATAACTGCATATGGTTAAAAGTTTGAAGTTTTATAAAAAAAAAAATCACACTGTTCTTGACTATTTTCCCATAACAGCATGCCATGCGGTGATTTATCTCTTCCATATATTCGCTGAATTTATGACAGGTGAGATTGCATTTCAGAATTTACAAAAAAAAAGCATAATGTGATTCAGAAGATATGATATGTTTCATGAATTAACCAGCCTGCAACAGAACAGTAGGAGTAAGGTCTAAGAAAGGCTTGAATCCAAGCTCCTCAGGGACTACGTATTGGAACACATGCAGGGATTTGGGATAAAAGGGTGCCTGAGCTTATTACAGATCTGCAAGGTTTCGGGTCCAAATTAAAAGCACCCCACCGTCCACAGATGGTTTGGCTTTACAGACATGACATCGAACAGAGCAGTACTTCTTTCCTGTTTGAACCTTTAACACATTACATGTTCTTATGTGTCTTATTTCTCTTTCTCTTTTAAATTGCTACACTTCAAATATGAATAGTCCTTGAAAAGTCGATGAAAGGAAGTGAAAAGATTTTTTTTTGCTAAGAGACAATACTTTTGGTTTCTGAAGCGGAAATCCACGTGTACAATTACTTTTGCTCACATAGCAGTTTCAGTTTCAGCCTTGAAATCACAATTTTAAAAAAAAGTACAAAAAACGCTGGTTTATTTTGGCTCTTTGTTATTTGCACGTATTGTTTATGAGACTCAGGTTTGCAAAAGTGGCCTCATTATGCTATAATGTGACTTTAATTGGCCCTTTAATCTGGGCGTGTGACATCCATCAGACATGGCCATCTCAGGGCAGTTCAGCTCACTCCTAGTTTCACAGGTGGCTGTGTTTATTGCGCCCACCTATTTGCTTTCAATCTGTCAGCAACAGGGCCATGCGTAAGAGGAAAAGGGCATTTGGCAAGCCATCTTTCACATGACACCCCAACGCTGTGTCCCATCTGCCAGACAGGCGTCCAGGCAGGGACCAGCATTTGGCAGAGGCTTATCTGAGACACTTTTCCTCCTTTCTGCATTCCCTGTGTGGCTGTGTTTTTTTTTCCTTCTTCTTCTAGACTCCTGAGGTCAAATGTCAGCTTGTTGGACAGAATTTTATGTTTTCCTTTATTTTCAGCCCTCAGGTTCTATTTTCTCGTTTAAATCGAAAAATAAAGTAGTTGGGACAGCTCTTCCTTGAAACAATATTGTGTTGTTTAGTGGCTCTGCTTTTGGATAAAAATGGGTAGAAAAACCCTAAGTGACAAGCAGGCCTTTAAAGAGGTCTGAAAAGAAAAAACCCTACACTTTATTTTTAATTTACCCGTGTGGACCAAAAGGGATTTCATTTTCAATTTGCTTGTCAGGTTGCTAAACACGGCCAGTCATGTGTGTCTACAGGCCAGAGGATGGAAGTGGCCTAATTTGGGGCAGTGATTATCAGCCTGTCAGCTGGCCTTATTAAAGGTGCGAGTGACCTGCCTGCCCACCACTGCTTGGCTGACTCACTCACTCGCAATCAGCAGGTGTGAATGTCTAGTGCACAGCTTATTTTCAACTATCCACACCTACAGCTCTGTGATTTCCAACATGTGTATGTGTCATATATATAACCATGTCAGACAGTTTGACACGACTTATTTCTTAAGGATTTGCTCTTTGCTTATTGAGCTATCTTAGTAAGTGAAATATATTTTTGAACAGTTTCGTTTTGATAATTTACTGCATTTGCATGATGTTAGATGTGTCTGATAACCAATTTTCATTTTAAGCAAGATTACCAATGTTGCACGTTTGTATACACACATTGCAATAGTTGCTATCAAGACAGTGAACATTAGTCTATCTGTTATACTCTGTAATTACTACACTGTGTGCAAAGAGCAGAGATTTCTATTTCCTTAACACTATTTCCATTTCACGTGCAAGTACCCTCTTATTTTTTTATGTGCCTTACATTAATAAGTACAAAATCTCCATTTTGTTATAAAATTGCCAGACTGTTTATCAAACATAAGGTTTAAATGAAATTTTCACATTTTGCATACACTTTTATGGCTTTACATTCTTTATAATATATCGTGTAAGGATCTGTCAGATAATGAATTGATGGAAGGGGGTGTGAAAATTAATGAATCATTTAAATTAGTTGCTTCTACAGAATCAATAAAACAACATATAACCTGTTATAGAACACCATTCAATGAATTCAAGAGCTGTGCTATAGCAGAAATATCTTTTGACATTTTTCCGTTGGATAAAAATTGACTTTGACCTGTGAATGAGTTACTATAGAAAAGAAAACATATCAAGACAAGCACATTAATACGAACTTGCTGTTTGAGTGACAGTCGGAACCACCCTCAGAGCGGTGCGATCATAGAGAATGAATCAACACGTTCCCACACATCCAGTGCTGCGTTACAGTGAGCAGCATTACACATAAGTCTGTGGAAAAGACGTAAATCACATCAAGATAACAACAACAATCCAACCCAGTTTTCATAACAACATAAAGCATCGAAAAACCGGAGCTGGAAAGTGAAAGAATTTAGCTGAGCTTTAACTGACTGAAAGATTGTGAGGGAGGAACTATTTTACATAATTGGTGTGAGGAATTCTCTGCTGATAAGAAGCTCCCTGTAAGATGTGCGGGTGTGCAGGGATTTAAGGTGCTAATTGGGTACTATGTATACACTCCTTTTTTTGTTCCTTCCTTCTTGTATACCTGATGAAGACCTAAAACGAAGCCTGCTGGGAGCATCTAATCAAGATCTATGATATTAAGACGTGTTGTGTATTTTATCGATTTGGAAAGCAGACACGTGGAGCCTTTCATCAGAACCTGAGCAGTCACAGATATTGATTTTCAGTAAACACTGATCAGTCTACTCATTGTAGGTGCTGTACAAAAAAATCCTTCAATCATAACTGCTTGTTAAAAATGTTTTTTTATTGTACTCCTGTATGAAACCTTGGTAGCACGACAGCAATTGATCACTTCCAGAATTATAACAGATATCTCTGTCATTGTTTTTTTGTTTTTTGTTTTCCCCCAAACACAGACAACCTTGGTCATGGAGGGGAAAACTAAGGTAAATTGTTGAGTCAACCCATTCTGTATGAATTCACTGATTTGTGGAATATTAGGTGGAAAGCACAAAATATTGCCTCTAAAATAAAAGGCTTGTCCCTTGTGCCCATTTCGTGTCACATAGGACACAAATACCAACCCAACAAAACAAAATAATACCCTCCTGTCCATTGTGCCTCAGTTTATTGTCCATATATTTGACAGTGTGCAATGCCCTTGGAGAAAGTATTGCCCCATCTGATCACCCATTAACGTTTAGACCCACATCCCATTTAATCCTATTTGTCTCAACATAAAGGTCTCAGTCTGGCTTCACCTAGTTTGAATCCACTGCATTGTGAACATGTCAGCTCGTTTGACATGAAGGGCAGGATGCACAGTTTGGTGATGTTGTGCTCTGCTTACTGCTGTTAGCACATCTTTCTGAACACTTTAATCCAGTTTGCTATCAGACTCCCCCTAGACAGCTCATCTGTTTTAATGGCATGCTATAAAATGTCTCTAGAATAAAGTTGGGCAAATTAGGCGGTGCACTTTTGCAAAGTGCTGTCTCTTTGGGCCACCATCTGGAAGACTTCCAGTGTGGAGATGTGGAAGGATTAAGTGTGAACCTCCTGGACGGATGTGTGAGACGGTGTCCATTTGCTGAGGGATGGCATCACGTCAGAAGGGTGGCATGTCACACTCACAACTGGGCAAATATTTAGTAGCTAATGTGAGAAATTTCCACAGGGCTGGTTGTTTCTCTTGAGGAATTGAGTTGCATACACAAAATGCTTACATCACTTCAGAACTTTCACCTAAGTGCTATACCCAGACTCCATGGTCATCCATAGCCAGGAGTGGAACACAGCATATCTATACCTCAAAAGTAAATAGACACCCTCAATATGTTTTTTCTATGTGGACGCTTCCCGGCATTTCAATCTTGTTAATATATTATTATTTTTTACAATTACAGTATATTAATTGTTTATAGGAACTAGCCGTGCGGCGAACACCAGAAGCCAAAGAGTTGTGTGATTTTCACAGAGTTTGCATTGTGGTCAGTCTGAGGGTGGACGTAACCAGCGTATGATTGTCCAAAACCTTGGGATTCCTCTTGTGATCGTACAATTCAAAAGCAAAGCAAAGGAATCACCAGCGTCCCACTCAGGTCGACCCGGGCCCGCGGACAGGGGTCTTCAGACCGTTGAGCGGATCGGTGAAATAAATCCCCGCTGTAAGGACACTGATGTTGCAGAGCGACTCCAAGTGAGTCGGAGAACTTCTGTGAGGGATCTCCATCAACTTGGGTACCATGGCAGAGCAGCTAGAAGGAAGTTTCTAGAAATACATTTTTCAAAAATGATGCTGTCTGTGTACTTTTGAGACGTCTGTGTATATTGTAATCACTTTGGGATCTGAAGATCTTTCAAATGATACTTAGAAGCTCATTTAATATAACTGCAACTTTTTATGTCAAGCTGCATCAAAATTTTATGTTCCCAGTAAATCTGCTTTGCCTTTGAGAGTTTTCCATTGACCAAGTTACATCAGCACACAGGTTGTATGCGTCATTTGCAATACCCTCCAGGTAAAAGCTTCAGGCTGTCCATGCAGTTCCTGTCTGGCTCCATCATTCACAATGTCTCCATTGCCTTGTTTGCTGTTCTATCATGTCAAAATGTAAAAAATTGATCGTTGACTGATGTTGTCAGAATTAATTGGTCCCAATGTGGCACACTCATGTCCACTTCACCCTAGATGGGCCACATAAGCACACCTAACTCACCAAAACAGATGTTTTTTTCTCTGCATCAGTAAACACCCAGATTGCTCACAAAAGCCCAAATTGATTAAAATTTAGTTATAGAAAAGCTAAAATCAACACAGCACAAAATCTATGGCATTTTGGTGTTATTGCATTATAGCTGAGTAGTGGTGTACATATAGTGTAACACAGATACTTTGCGTAGTAAGAGCACAGCATAATCATGGCAAACATATTAATTAACCCTTTAAACCAAATGACAGGTCCTTGCTCCATAAATAGCTATTTTTATTATTTTTTATGCTTACAATAAGTGCAGAATAATTTATTGTAACTACTGAATAGCTGGGATGTTAAGGGGTTTAACTCTTTCCTGGGTTTAGAGGTTAATTTATTCTGGGTTTATTAATTTTTCATTCTCATGTTTTCTTAGGAAGCTTAATCTTTTGACCAACGGTGCTATTGCATTACAGATACCTCAATATCAAGCAATCAGTCCAGGGCAGATGCTAACATAACGAATATAACATAATCTATTTATACTTTTGTTTTGAATGAACATGGGTTTAAGCTTAATATTCTGGTGTCTCTTGGTATTAAATGGTGTCTCTTAAATGTATTAATAGCAAAGAAACTGTGCTAAGAGACCATGTATAATTATATTGTCCTTGTCATTTTGGTAGATATCATCTTGTTCCACTTATCACTGCTCCTCTTACTGGCTCTCATGTAAATGACTGAATAAATGAATTTTAAACATGTTATTTTTGTTTCCTTGCAATGAGTAAAATGAATAATATACTCTATTTGGGAAAAGACAACTAGCGAATATACTTAAAAATTCAGAAGAATTAGTAAACTATTCATTAGTAAGTTAGTCATATTGTACAACACAACGCTTTTTAATTATTACGTAAACAACAACAACAACAACAACAACAACAACAACAACAATAATAATAATAATAAAGTGCTCCATTTATACTGTGTAGCACCTGTCTAAAGATCAGGGTTCAGATTAAGTACACTCTGTCTAGCCTTAATATAGCTAATGACTCATCTGTCATAATTGAATAATTAAATCAAGCCTTTAGGCTGGCAGAAGGTAGGTGGGACAAAATTAATTATTGGATCTGAGGATACTGTGTTTTGTGAAGACATATAAATGTAGTGCAATAGTAATCGTTCACTGTGTAATGTAAATGATGTCTCATTCCACGAGGAAGTACAACTTTATCAGAGTAATCACAATCATAATTTGTCGCATTTAATGAAAATTTAAAGTCATTACATGGCCCTTCTTTTCACATTCTCGAGTCATCCTCTGCACTACAGTAAGGTTCGACCCCAGCATCTGAACCCACCAGAAATCCTGGATTTATCAGCCATGCTTGAATGATATCCAGTCTGAGCATCCAGTCTTCTCTAAAAAAAGAAGGTCGATCCGCTTACTGTCATTTGCTGCTGCACATAATGAAGTGAAACCACCTTTTTCTGATGCATGAAGCTTTATCCTGGGGTAACAGGACAGTTACTGACATGCGCTTGACACTAAAATTTGATCCAATATTTAGGTTTGTCTCTGCTTGAGAAGAAAGTCATTCCACTGGTTTTTACAACAAACAATAATGTTCCAGAGCTGTATAAGCTAACCTTTATGAAAAAAAGAAGTTATTTTGAGTACACTTACAAGTTAAACCAAACAAAAAATCACACTAAGTGTCAGGTATATTTACAGTTTATTTTAAATGTGCTAGCACATCGAAGTACATTTAAAGAGATTGCAAGAAGTAAGTGTTTTACACTCACAGTTTTACTTGTACAAGTATTAATACATTTAATCAATTTAATTTTGAGTATGGTGATTTATTACCACTGCCACTGTTACTACTAGATCAGACTTTTTAAAAAAATTTATTAGGGTTACCACTAAATAAATGTTATTATGATGATCCTTCATGCATGTCAGATAAAGAACCTTCACACGGCCAGAATAGTAGGACATGAACGAGCAAAAAATTGGCTTGATTTTTACATTTTTTTAGTGCTTAATGTGCACTTTAAGGCTAATATGTAATTTATGTCTTTAATATACAATGTACAAGAAACATACAGTTACACTGTAAAAGATTTTAAGTTGGTTAAATGAAAGTTTGCCTGCTGCATTAAAATGTGAGTAAACTTAAGCTGAAGATTATCTTTGTTTCAGCTCAAAAAGATGTACAAATTATACAAGTTGATTAATTACTGATCATTTTAACTTGATACTCAGAATGAAAACAGCTTACTATGTTATATTGTCCATTCAAGAAAACTCACTTTATTTTGTCAAACACATACAATTCCTGACTTTTTCTCACATCTTGAAGTTAAGATAACATTAACTATATTTATATCTATTGGCATTTTAAGATCACTTATGTTTATAAGTTTCCTCTTAGATTTAATTCTCATCTTGTCTAATAAGGATAAGTTGGTCAGTATTCTTAAAGTTCACACTGAGTCACTTGTGAAAGACTCCAACCTCTCTGTACTATCACCCCCCTCCTCCTCCCCAAACCCTTTTCAACTTAAAACTTACAGACATGAGTTCAATCAGCATTGACAAAATTTGAGCTTAATTTTTGAAAACTTCTAAACTAAAGTCCAATATCGAAAACCTGCCAAGTATTAATAATTTACTAGTGATAGTCACACATGAAACACAACACAGTGTGACACATAGAGAAATTCTTTCTCTGCATTTGACCCATTCACCAAGTGAAGCAGGGGGCAGCCGAACAGCGCAGCGCCCGGCGCGCAGTGCTTGGGGACAGTACCTTGCTCAGGGTACCCCAATGCACCTTGTCAGTCCTGAGCCTTGAACCCACAACCTTCTGACTGAAGGGCCAGTGCCCTGACCACCAGGCTACCACTGCTTGAGAGTATTCAACAATGCAATGTGTTTATGTTTTATCTCAACTTGGCCAGAAGCAATGATAGAGCTAGTAGAGCAAAGTAAGTTGAACTAAATGCGATGGTACGTATGCCTTCCAGGGTTTTTCATATACAAGTTCCATAATGGAAAGCAAACTTCTCACTTTAATTATTTTGGGAAAACACTCAGCATGCTAAATGATTGAGGTCCTTTTCATTGTGCTCCCTGCAGGTGTTGTCTCAGTTTTTGCTTCAGCAGAACAGGTGCACAGTTAATGCAATACTGTTGGTGCTCTGAGGAAAAGGTGGTCCTTTGTGCGCTCCCAGAATAATGAGAGAATTTTCTGTACAATTACATGGGTCTCCCTAATGCCTATGTGGACACCTAGTCTATATCAATCAGGAAAATGTTGTGAAGAAAATAGAAAAACTTTAAACGATTAGCGAGGTCTCAGAGCACAGATTTCAGTATATATTGCCATGACCAGTTGAGAACAATTTTTCAAACGAGTTCTTTGTCCTGTTCCTTACTGCCTAAGGATGTTACAGAGGCAGGGAAGTAGGTTAGATTTGTGGAGCGTGACCAGATCAGAATAGTTTCTGAACCCCAAAGCGTTTTTGGTGAAGGTATCGTTAAATGGAGCAGCAAGGGGGCATTCTGAAGCGGACTTGATATATACAGCTGTTAGGTGAAAAAAAGAGAGACTACTGCTATATTTGTGTACAATATAGAACAAGTAGAGACAACAACAGCTTTCCTGGTAGATTTACGGATGTGCACAGCTCACAGTGTTTCCTTCCGAGATCCAGCTGTGTAGTGCTTGTGGTGTAAATTGGGATTGGGATTTGATTAGAGGGAATTACAGGGTGTTTGATGTTGCAGTTGTAATTGCCCTATTTAATTTTTTATCATGAAATGAAACAAACAAGAACTCATAGACACAAATATAATAGAAGTGTACTCGAGATTTTCTAGACTGAAATATAAGGAAGGGAGAATGGAAGTGCTAAAGTGGGATAATGTGAAGATTTAGCAGTTTATAAAAGTATATTTTAAGCAAAATACTTTTTCCAAATATTTTTTTTACATTTATTTACTTATTTGTATACTTGTTTGTTTGTTAAAGTGGCGACTTCATTTAGTAGTCAGTACACAAGCAACGTATTACTCAGTGTATTTGCTGTCAGTGAGTCTCTTAATGATACGCTACGCCTCTTCCTCAGCGCTCTGTTGAGGAATAATCAAAGGCAGTCTAACAGTAGCCAACCAAGATGAATGTGACATCCCCTGGTGTCTGTAAACACAAATGAAAAGTGTATGGTAATTAAAAAAAAAAAAAAAGAAATAGAGAGAAAACAAATTGAGTTGCACTAATAAAGCCAGCAGAATTCATGTCTCACATTTCCATTAACCCCATAGAAATATATTAACCTGTTGTAAGAGAGTATAAACATTAAATCCAGTTATCTCAGGTCAAACTTTAGTATGCTATCAAATGATCTAATATATCTTCTGACTCTTTCATTATCTGCTACTCGTGGAATAAAATATCTTCACATTTGCAGCTGGTCCAAGTCCAACGTGACCGTGTGTACCTTTGTGCCCATTTAAATGACTCAGCTGAGATCGAAGATTAAATTTTAAATTTTAGTGCAGGATGAGTTTGGAATACTTTATAGTAATTTATTGCATAAGGCTAGTTAGCATTAATTACACTATTACTGACAAATGTGTGCGCAAATTCTATTCAGATTATATGCAGCAATTGCATGGATTTACACAAGATCTGGACAGACAGAAACAGCTACGTTGTGTGTGCTGCTATGCTTTGTGTAAGCTTTACATAAACAGGGTTTAGCTTATTTCTTAATTTAATAATGCTTTATGAAAAGTTTCCTGTGTTTGAAATACAGTGAGAAGGAGAACGAGAACGTACGAGAGACATGCATTTGTGACAGTGAAGGGCATTGACACTTTGCCCTTGATGGCTATGGATAATGTCTACAATAAACTGGAATGGCCAAAGGATTGTGACTCTGTAATGATTTCCTTTGGGAGATCTTTCTCTAAGGTCCCAAAATTGAATGTCCAGTGAACATACTCCAGGGTTGTCTCTCACTCGCTATTCTCACCTTTGCTTTTGTTCTCTCTCACACACCTGTATGTAATAAGACATTGCCCAGTTTGTCATGTTCAGGCTATGCTTCCTGTACACTGCACAATTTGCTGAAAGTAGCCTCCTTGTAATTGTACAGTAGCACAAAGTTCATTTAAAAAGCAGCCTTCACCCCAGACTTTGTAGGTGGTTCTGACTCTTTTTAAATAAAAAGACATTTGTTTCCAGGTGCTTACTGGCAAACCTGTAAGTGTGGCCTTACTTTTTCTTTGGGCCGATTGCATGACAACCTGGGGCTTGTTAATTTGCTGCCATGTTATGAGCCAAGGCCAACTGCTGGGACTGTCACCTTGGAAGGACAAACAGAGAGACGATAAACAGTTGCACGGTTTATTCAGGCAGCCCAAGGCAGGTGATGTCTTAATAGTCTTCACTAGAACATCTCGCAGGTTTTACTGACAAGAAACTCAGCCAAGAGTGACATAAGCAGATGACTAACCACAGACCGTTTCCTGGTGGGAAACGTAAGATTTTCTCATTTACTCACCACACATTTGTTCCAGACAAAATGTCCAGTGACCCTTGTTCCACTGATGTCGTGTTCCATAATAAGCGATGTGTCATGTTGTTTGAAAGTGTGTAAAATTGATCTGATTTCAAATTTGAATGCTTTTTATGTGGTCAGAAATGTGTAAAATGCTATTAGAGACAAATCCTTATCTGTGGAGGGATTGACTGAAGCTGAGACGAAATGTTGAACTGTGAAGAACCCAGAAGGCGTTTATACGGCATAACTAGAGCACCTGGCTTTAACTGCTTTATTTACTGAGCATGACAGTTGTGTATGCTTGTGTGTTTGCATGTTGACAATCATTAAGAATTACTGAGCCTGATTTATGTCTGAGAATGAGTGATGCTCTCAGATTAATACAGATGGTCCTCTTAACACCCACGATAAAATCTAGTTTTAAAAGGCAATAGAAAAATCAGAAATGAGGCCTTGGTGCTCTGTGTGCAGGAAAGCTGCTTTATTTGTTCCAGTCCTTTGTGTTCTTTGGTCCTTTGTCTGCGGCACCCAGAACTGATGATGTATTGCTTATATGTGGCATGAAACCTAGCCAGGGCACTGTTGATACATGGTGATATTGGCCATTGCAAGCACATTTTAAATTCCTTTTGAAGTGGGAACCTCAAGTGGGGTGCTGTTTCATGGTGTGGCTGCAGACATTGAGGTTGAAATAACAATAAACCATAGTACACATGTCTGGGCTGAAACTGTCATCTGTTTAAACAGTTATTCAGTACATTGTCCTGATCATGCAGCATACACCACATAACGGCTTCTATGTTTTGTTAGTTTGGTCTTTAACCTCCATGGGAAATGCTCATGAGTGTGTGCCATGTTTAAAAGTGTTCTGTCTCTATCGACAACACAAAAATAATGCTATCACATCACATTATTAATGACTATGGAGAATACCAGACCTCTGACACCTACATCAATAAATAGTCAACACAGCAGGCTTGGGCAAAGGCAGGAATTGTTTCCACGTGACTAGGTTAAAAAAGCTGCTCTGGTAAAAAAAAAAAGTTTTTTGTGGCTTTTTTGAGCCTTGACTAAACCGTATTCACTCTTGAGTTATTTTGTGCTAAGGATATTTTAGAGAAAGCATGGTAATGGAAAGAAATTATGTCTGTTTGAATCTCTCTCCAAAGCCTAGACTCCAACTAAAAGATAAAGTCGGACACTGCACCGGTAATTTCCCTGAAATTCTGCATTGGTGCATCAAAAGCATTAAATTGTTTGTGATTCTAAAGCCAAATGGCCAAAAGCCACATAAAAGCCACAAGCCAAGTGTTGACTGTCAAGGCTCACAGAGCAAAGCACTAAGCATGAACATCACCACAGCACCTCTCACCTGAGCCTGTCACCTGATTCTGTGCTGATCGCAAGCCTATTACTCTTCTCTTTGACTAACGTTTTGCTGCTATTATCACATAAATGTGTCTTTCCTAAGGATGAAAATATGCCACATAATAAAGTAAAGAAATACAGTAATATACTGTATAAATAACCAATACATTAGAGCTGCAACACAACATACTGTACCTGTTATCCTAATTGTGAGAACAACCTTATACATACAGTGGGATCCAAAAGTCTGAAACCACGAGTGAAAATGCGTCTGTTTGACACTCTTATCAATTTAATACAAAGCTTTTCATTACAAGTGATACTGTCAGCAACGACTTGAGTGAAATTGTAATCTTAAAACTATTCATATGAATTTTGGATTCATAGTGTTTGGTTTTCCCAGTCAGGATCTGAGTATCGTTCTTGGTGGATTCTACATGGGAACCAATTTATTTAAAGCCACTGACTTGGTTTAGAATTGCACCACTGACAACATCTCCAGATTACCTTGTGGATTACTTGTAGACTGTTTACATTACGTTACATTACAGTCATTTGGCAGACGCTCTTATCCAGAGTGACTTACATTTATCTCGTTTATACAACTGAGCATTTGCAGGTTAAGGGCCTTGCTCAGGGACCCAACAGTGGTAGCTTGGCAGTGCTTGGGTTTGAACTCCCAACCTTCTGATCAGTAGGCCAACGTCTTAACCCCCTGAGCATTTACTCTATTTTTTGACGGTTTAGTGCCAGACCAATCTCCTTGACAGTCAATTCAACTCTATGTTGGACATCAGCACTGATGTCTGAATGCAGCACAATGTCATTTACATCCAACAATCAGTGTTGGTTAATGTTATTGCCATGTGCTGCCTGCTTTGTCTTTGTTTCAAGGTAGAACCCAGGTGTTTGTTTTGGGAAAGCATGTGTTGCTAGCTCCAAACTAAGGAATATGTGGCACTGCGATCTTTTGAGAGAACCTAAAATCAGTTTCTTCAGAGCCATTGTTGAAAATGTGTTGTTATATGGTTGGGAGAGTTAAGCAATAAAAGATGCATTCTCAAAGAGAACTGATGGATCCTACACACAGCTACTAAGATCTGTCCTCAACGTGTCATGGAAACAACATCTTTCATATAAGCAGTTCTTTGGAAATACACCAGCAACTTCAAATGTCATCCAAACAAAACATCTTCAGTTTGCGGTCATTGTTGGAACAGTATCAATGATCAATATTACTCTGGGACTCGGGTGTTGGAAGGAATCACCTCCTGGAGGTCATGGGTGGTTGTGAGCATAGAGAATCATAGTTGAGAGCACCTGAGTTTGCTTGATATGTCCCCTTTGTTGCTTTAATGACATTATGCAAATGAACTGACAGACTCGACAAGTTTGTACAAAACCTGATGATCCATGTTAGATCATATCCAACGGAGCATCATCTGACCTCCATGGACTGGCTAAGACTCATAGAAAATCTGACCTTTTGTCCCACAAAACTGCTACCTACAAACTCGTGACCCACAAATTGTGCGTCTTGATTATTGAACAGTCAAGATGTTGCACATTTTCTTTTTAAAATGTTCAACAATTCCAGATTTTCAGTGTGGTCTCAGACTTTTAGACTCCACTGTACATGTGTACAATCTCAATACATCTTTTCTAGTTGAAGTATTATTGAAGAGTTCATTTATCTCCTATTCAATAATGGGATTGTAGTGTCAATTACTTCCCAGAGTAATTAGTCATTGCTAAAACTTTGTGAAGTTTTCCTCTAAAGCTTTCTTTTCTCCCTCTTCCTTTATCCATCATGGCTTAACTCAGAGCCCTTGGCTGAAGGTGACCAGCAACAATGACTAGCATTGACATCCGAGCTAATGGATTCCAGGAGACAACGTGAAGAGAATACACGCTGCCCTATAAGCATCTTCAGTGTGGGTGAGTGCGTACCAGAACACATGGAAGGGAACACATGGACCTTATTTCATATTTTCTAGCATTTAACAATGGCAGAGACAATTACAAGGCTGATATAATTTGGTTTTACTTTTGTCTGTCACTTTCATAGCAGATTCTATTAGGGGCTTAAATAGCTGTGAACATTATTAATCTTTCATAATTCCATGGTTTTATCACCTTCACTGCAAATAAATCTCATAGACAACATCCCTCTTGACTTTTAAATGTAGATCATTTGTCTCCTTAGCCACCTGTGGCTTGATCTATTGCAGGTAACTTTGTTCCGTGGCCACTTTCCTGCTTTCTGAATGCTTTTAAAGCCAAGTACTGAATCACTTCTCAACTCACAAAATGCCTCAACAATGTATTGCTTACTAACACAGAGAGCACAACACTTACATTTTATGGACCTAAAGCTTGCGTTGGTTACCTTTATCCTGCTTCTCTGCCTTCAAAAATTTTTAAAAAATGTTTCTTTCTGCAGCAAACCGCTGCCCCAAGTGAAAATTTATGAGAGAAGTATAATTATTGTGCAGTAAATAAAGGCATCGCTGAACAGCAATGATGAAAGTGGGTTAGTGTAAATTCTTGATATTGTGCTATCATTCATAAGGAACAACAAAGCAAGGCTGGAAATGGGAAAATTACAGTTTCTTAGGGTTTAGATTCTTATACGCTCACTCCGTGAAAAGAGGGCTCCTTATCTGGAGATAACAAAAGCCTCACTGTATAATTACCTAAGAATGGGTCACCTTGGGCTTTGGAGGAACACAATGTGGAGACGGTGAAAATAATGAGGTCCAGGACTGAAGGACAATTTGGGTGTCATTCCATACACTTTGCATAATCACTATATGGATTGATTTTAATAAGATATTTATAAAATTTTTGATACCCTTCAGCCTTTCCAACTGAAGGCTTTTATTCTGATCAAAACTGAACCTAAATTCTGCATTCAGAATTGAGGGTCTTTTTCTTTAGTGCTCCTTCTTCTTCCACTTCCATCCCCTTTTCTATACAGTTCAAGGCTTTTCCTGAAGGTATAGGCGAGTATGCTTGTGTGGCGTTATGTGCTCAGGAGTCACGCTGCTGAAGGTGTGCACTGACAGTAAATACTCGTATTGGGTTAATACAGAGGCAAAATACTTACATCTGTAATCAGCTATAATTGTAGACTTAATTTTATTTCCTTTAAGTACAGATACAAATGAGAAAAATTTAAAAACATTTCAAATTGAGTGTGAACATGATTGTGATTATTGCAAAAATAAAAAATATATATTCTCCTGTTAATAACACAAAAATTGCTAAAACTTATACTGGACATTTTTACTGGTCAACACTTAAAAACTTTTATACTGGTTCTTATATAATAAGGTACATAATAATGGACATAGAAGAACTATATTTTAATCACAATACCTAAAGTATAATGTGGTTCTGAACGCAGAAGGTAGCATTCAGACTAGTCTTTCAGTTACCCCTTTTAAAAAAAGCCACAAATTATATGGGATCTATTGATAGGCTTTTGTGATTTATTAAAGCATTGGAGGTACTTGATAATGCTAATAATAGAATAGCATACGATTCACCCTGCAATATGGAGGGAGGGAGAGAGAGAGAGACAGAGAGAGAGACAGAAAGTGAGACAGTGAGAGAGAGAGTGAAAGTGAGACAGTGAGAGAGAGAGAGAGAGACAGAAAGAGAGTGAGTGAGGGAGAGAGAGAGAGAGAGAGAAAGAGAGTGAGAGAGTGAGAGAGAGAGACAGTGAGAGAGAAAGAGAGAGAGTGAGAGAGAGAGAGAGGGAGAGAGAGACAGTGAGAGAGGGAGAGAGAGACAGAGAGAGACACAGAAAGAGTGAGACAGTGTGAGAGAGAGTGAGAGAATGAGAAAGAGAGAGAGAGTGAGAGAGAGAGAGACAAAGAGAGAGAGAGAGTGAGAGTGAGAGAGACAAAGAGAGAGAGTGAGAGAGAGTGAGAGAGACAGTGAGAGAGAGAGTGAGGGAGAGAGAGAGTGAAAGTGAGACAGTGAGAGAGAGAGACAAAGAGTGAGAGAGAGACAGTGAGAGAGAGAGAGAGAGAGGGAGAGAGTGAGGGAGAGAGAGTGAGGGAGAGAGAGAGTGAGAGAGAGAGTGAAAGTGAGACAGTGAGAGAGAGAGAGAGAGAGAGAGAGAGAGAGAGGGAGAGAGAGACAGAAAGAGAGACACAGAAAGAGTGAGA
>JAQLOM010000006.1:11589979-11610329 GCA_030068315.1 Chrysichthys thysi
TGTCAGCTGGGATTGGCGCCAGCTTCCCCCCGCGACCCTGAACAGGATTAAGCGGCAGAAGACGAAGACGAATAAAATTGTTAGCCTCATCATGCCATAGTTTATAGTCACGAGACGTCAGGCTGAGAGTATCCATGCTGGGATAAAGTGGTGGGTGTGTGGGTGTCATTTTGGCTCAGACACCCATGCCCACAGCCTCACCCTCTCTGTACCACCTCACTGATCTGCCCACCTCACTCTGCTGGAATGTGACACTTTGCTCTCTGGAATGTGGGATTGCCACAGACTCCTCATTGTTAGCCGCCAGCGGCAGAGTCAGGGGCCCCAACAGCAAAACCTCCCAGCACAAGCACACCCAGGCCCTGAGCACCCAGCTACACACCATAAAGTGCTCACTGGAGTTCATCTTACACCATAAAAATCCATACACAGTACAGCACCACAGCAAGTTTTCAGTACACGGCTAGAAGAGTGTAGCCTTCACACACCATGTTTCAACTGGAACATGATCAGCGCAATGAAGCCGTAAGTCAGCATACCCTCAGGGATTCACCTGAATTATCATTCTGCCCTCAATTTACAGTCAATTTGCACAAACGAATAACCTGTCTGTGTCTGTCTATAAAGTTTTGTTTTATGACAGTTCACCTTCCAGCTAAGATTTCAAAGACATGGAAGCATGCCATCTTAAATGGATCTATAAAATAATTAGAAGGCCAGATCCCTGCAAGAACACACACGCGCGCGCGCACACGCACACACACACACACACACACACACACACACACACACGTGGAAGGAAGACATACAGCTTTCTCTGAAACTCTTGACCAACATTCTATTTTTGCACCTCGCCATCGGTGACACAGAGAAGAGGCGGTGTTGTGGTTTGTATTGCTCTACATAAATCCCAAAATACATATAGAGGACAAGCAGGAACATCAGCAAGTTGCAAACGTGGCATGGTGACAGATGAGAAGAAAATGGACTTCTCAGAACATGGCATCTCCTAGGTGTTTTAACAGGCAGCAACAGTGCATTTAGGTTTGTAGTGCACTTGATATAGACGTACATTACAGCTTAGTGTCAGGACCAGGTGTAGGACTGAACCCTGCAGAAACTCTGCACTATCAGCATGAAAGAGCAACCTCTAAACAGCAGCGTGCCTTCTCCCCTACCGCCTACACCCAGTCAGTGTGCAGTATCTCGCAGCTAGCCGAGAGTCCACAGCCTGCCTCCTGAGAGACTGTGGATAAGAAAGAACAACACTTTACCCAGAAACCTCTCAGCTGCTCTCGATGAGAACCTATTAAAGACGTGCTGCATGCTACGGTGTTTTTGAGTAAACCTAAAAAAAAAAAACAAAAAAACAAAAAAAACAAACCACTTCTAACTTAAAGTATTTGGACAGTCGAATTTAATTCAGGTCTGTATTATAGGAAATAATTATAGATAAATGAATGAAAAAGTAAAATAAATGTTAGTATGGACACAAATGTTCCTGGCTTTATTCTGAAAACATTTTCATTCAAAACAACTTTCATCAAAGACAAGCTACAATCAAAGCATACATCTGAGCAGGGGAAGGTTACAGCCCTCGCTCAAGGGCACAACAACAGTCCTGGGATTTGAACTCAAATTTACAGTCACTCAGAGTCTTAAGCACTATACTGCTATGTCCCATTTAAAAAAATTAATCCCTTGGTCTGAATTTTAGTTCGCAGCAGTTTAATTCTTGAACATTCCATCCAGCTTCAGAGCTCGTCAAAATTGGCACCACAGAAATCGGATCGAGGGATTTGGCACAAGGTGCACTTTTACGGAAATGAGTGAAGGAAAATATGTAGATGTTTCAAAAATGAAGCCATGATGCAGCTATTACTTTTTAAGGAAATACAGAACACTCCATGTACTCGAGGCTCCTACATAACCCAACTCTCCATTTAAGCTGCCGTTGTTTGCACTTCAAGCTTAAGTGTAAAGTCTATAGCCTTAAAACTATATTACATCATTAAAGTATTTAGGATTTGCTATAGCTTATTAGAATCTCTCAACACCATGACCTGTGGTAATCCTTCCCGATTCAGTGAGGAACAAGAGCATGTGAGAGCATGCAGCCGAGACAGCCGTCTAACGCTCATAAAAGAACGCGTGATTGTCTTTAGAAACTCAAGTCAGCACATGATCACAGTTCTGTGAAGACAACCCGTATTTAAGAAAAGCCCAGACCGTTAAATGATAATTAAGAATTCCCACTTCACTGGACAGAAACACTGGTACCGTCAGTGTACGAGATAGAACACACAACTGTTAACAAGGTGTCTTGCAAGGGTTGGGGTTACATACAGCTACATCAAGTGTAATTCAAGATGGAAGTTATTCAGAAATTCCACCTTTTAAAAAAGTAAAAAAAAAAAAAAAAAAAACCCACTCATGAACAGGTGCCAAACTCTGAATCATTGGCAGACATTAATTTTTACAGTCAAGTGTAGTCCAGCCACCAGTAAACACAGGTTCCCCCCAGACTGCCCCGTCATTGCATGTGGTAGCTCAATATCCAAATTGTTTTCAGGTTAATGGTCCTGTATTAACCAGCAAACTAAATGTCTTTAAAGCTAATTCAAGACCATGCCCATTCAACATTCCTTTACTTTTAAAATCTTTTAATGCCCACTTCTGTATTAAGATGACTGTTGTGGAGAAAAACACCTTAGTAAAACTACACCTACATTGTGTGTCAGTTTCAGTACTTCACCTAATAGGGGTTCAGCTATGCACAGGACTGGATTTCCGTAGAACAGTACTGCCCCCATTTGACACTCAAAGGTACTGCATGACCACCACAATCAGAGAAACTGTAAGCAACGCTTGTGTGGTGGTTGATTTTTTTGGTTGTTTCTTTTTATCTGTTTCTGCCACCATTATAAAAGCTGTTATATTTATGATTAAGTCTGCTTGAGTGGTTACTTGAGTTTAATCTAAACCTCCCTGAAACATTTTGGACTTTAGGAACTGAACTCTCCAGACAATAGGCAGAATATTACTGCACACAATTTGAGCAGTGAGTCTGTTTGAATAGTTACATTGGATTTATAAAATGAATCTGTGATGAGGAGGTCAGTGGAATTTATTTTACAGTTAAAGGGGGCACTAAAAACATGAGAATCCCTGTTGTAGAGGACAACAGAGAGCTTGCCAAAAGTTACCGTCCAAAAGAATAGAATAGTAAACAGTAAATTCTTTCCAAATAAATTTATTGGTATATTCATCCACTGTACAAAGCAATTGGCTGGACTTGCAGTTACTGACTTCTCCTTGGTTTGAGAACTGACCTAGAGACAAACATCAAATGGAACAAGTACTTTAGACAATGCTTATTTGTAATATTTTGTCAAAGTATTATTTAAGATCTACATAGTGTCTTCGTGATCGGATTACAATGAGGATAGAATGACTGCCCACATTGTACAGACATACCATGAAGATGACAAATTTACTCCAGAGCTTTGACGATGGCCTCGTTGGCTTCTATGCTGATCAGGACTTCTGCCCTGGAGACCTCGTCTGAAGCGCTGACCAAATCAGACTGTGCCTTCTCCAAATTAGCTTTAGCAGCCTGCAGGAGAAACAGACAGATATCATACATAAACTTTAAAAACACCAGAGATTTGGTTTTTACTGAAGAATGAACAAAAAGAGCTCCTGACTGCCCTGAAATTGATTTTCCTACAAGAGCACTCCCCAAAGCTGTTAATTTTCTTTTCAGACCACAGTGACTTGCCACTGAACAAAATAATAAATAAATAAATAATCCATGTCATACTTAACCATTTATAGTCATGTTTAATGTTCGTTAGTTAGTTCCTGTCATCGCTTACCGCAGCTATAATTAATTAGTCGTTCTCTCACTGGCCTCTAATTTTTCTCTCTTGAAATCAATAAGAACTGCACAGTCTCTATGAATTAGCTTGTATAACATTAGAATGAGCATGTATGGTATAAAATCCAATCGATACTTATAAGATCGATTTAACAATGCTGAAAGTACTGAAACAATTGTATATCATTTTAAAATTATGCAGACAAAGCTATTGATTTGCCTTGTATTATTATCATCAATGTCCTAAGAAAGAACCATAACATGTTCAGCTGTTCATGTTCATGGCCAGCTCTCAATGGCATGGCAACAAAACTCCTGACACTGATCTTAACACTGGCGTTGTATGACTAATGCCGTTGCCCTGTTGCTCAGGGCCTAGTTAAAAAGTTAACACACACATCAGTGATGTACCTTTACTTTGCACCATTTAACAGGTTAACATGACCTTCCTTCCTGCCCCTATGCCAATAAATAACATCCTGCACATTACATTTTATTTAAAAAAAAAAAAAAAAAAAAAAAAAAAAAAAAAAAAAAAGTTTGGAAAAGTCTCTTTTACTTAAGGACTTTAAACACAAAACCATGGCCCACACCAGCATTGTGTGGGAAGCGACATCTCTTCAATAGTCAAACAAATTAACATTGCCTCTTTCCTGCGAGGGACATTTGTTATGGTGGCGATTACACAGCTGCAAAGGCCAAATATTGCTGGGAGTTAAAGGTTTCCCAGTGGGGATTTGACACATCCTCTGCACTTTAACAGAGACTGACCTTTCCTTCCTTATTAAGCACACAGGCCCTCAAGCACTGCTATCACTTGCAAGAATAAAAAGTCATCCATTTCTGTAAAATGATTGGGACTGGCAGGAAAAAGGCTGCACTAAAAACATTAAAAAAGTCCAATAAAAATAATACACATGAAGGAGGAAATTATTAAAAGAGAAAACGCTTTCAAACCCATATAGGCAACTTAAAATGGCACATAAGTCAAAGGACATTTACAGCAAAAGCACAACTAGCAATAAATAAATAAATTCTGAATGCAGATAATCAGCCAAGATATGTGCGACGTCTTAGGTTACTGTCCTGGTGCCACAAGGCTTGTATAACTAACCCCAAAGGAAGGAGCCGGGGTTATATTCATCTTTCATATGTCTACAAATTACAACCTCTGTCCACTAGGGGTCAGATCAGAGCAAGAACAGACCTTCCCAGGACCTGCATGCCTCCTTTGATCACATTCAGCAACAGTGAACGTAGTGGGAATTAAGAAGGTGCTGATTATTTGCATCTTAACAGTTTAACAGAAATGCCAGCAACAAGCTCAGGCATATCAGGCTACAAAACATTTCATCTCATGATATGAAGAGTACATTTCCATCATTTTTGAACTGGGTGTGACATATATTGTTTTACATGTCCTTCATATACATCCTCCATGGGTTTACCCCTTTGCATGAGTCATATCAATATACAGAACACCACACATACATGCAGCAGCTATTTTGCATAATAGTAGTTAAAAGCAAGTATAATCCTGGTCAGAGTCTTAGTTTGACATTAAACCAAATGTCTAAAAATCACACACACTCGCCTCAAAGCATCAAGCTGTTCAGACCGGCTCACTTGTGCTTGATCTTTTATCACTGCAAATTATGCTAAGACAAAAGAGTTACCATCTCAGAGAGGAGGATTACATTTCGGAAACATACAAGGCGGAACTGAACTTCAAAGCTGATTTAAAAAATAATGTCATTACAATTTCGTTCATATTTTTAATTTAATTTAATTACATTTCACACTGCTATAAACAGTACTGCTGCAACAAATATATTTGGTGGCAAGTATAAGATTTAAAAGCAGTCTGCTAAATGCCGATGGGGCACACATTACATGTTAATTACACAACGGAAACCTGTCTCAATTTAATTTTGATTGTACCATTAAGCCCTTAGATGACTCAGACCCGGACTAATTAAGGACTCACCTGAGAGACAGCCACCCAAAGCACACAAACACTTGACACACAAGTGCATCTTTTCTGTGCTTTTTTTTTAACAAACAATAATAAGAATACAGGTGCTTCCTGAGTTACGATAGCCCAACTTAGGATTTTAAGTTACGATGACGACTGCGATGCGCTAAAAATTGTATAATATTTAGAAAATACTTAAAATTCGTGGGCAGGCATCGCTGGCAGGCCAGCATAACAGCATAGGACATATGCAGACGCTTGGATGACACCCGGGAAGTACGGGGATGACGCCTGGATCACTTGCCTTGTGTGATGGATCACTCTCTCCCACAACTCATGGAGTTACCTTATGTATCGGTGTACTGTACAGTGCATTACCACGGGTTTTTTGTATGCTTCTTTGGATGTATGGATGGGTATGTGTGTGTATCCCCACGAGCAACAGAAACTTTAAGATGAATCTATAGCAGACAAGTATTTGAGTCCTGTGATTTATCACAGCATTATATAAAACTGTACACAATAAAAGTGTAGTGATTGGGACTGGCAATTTTTCACTTCAGGACAGCCAGTTCACAGTTATGATAAGATAAGTTACACTGGAGCCCTGCTGGGTGAGTTTAAGATCTGAGGAGTGCCCAATTTAAACATTCACAGAATCTGGATTCCTGAATGGTAAAAGTGCAGGTGCTGGTGTGTTTTTCTGTTGTCTAGTTTTTTTGTGGAAAGATTTGAGCCATCATTCAAGTGTTCCACCAACAAGAAAAACACCAGGATGGGATTCTTACAGAAAGGTCCAGGCTATCCAAGGGTACAGCCTCCTCAGCAAGCAGCTGCACTGAAGAGTCAGCGTTGACGGTGACTGAACCACTGCTCACTGTAAGACAAACACAAATCAAGCAATGCAGGGTGACTTATGGTCAGGCTTATTGCCATTTTAGCGGCTGAGGTTACATCATGGTGAGAAGGTCTATTGGAAATAATAACAATGAATGACAAGAGAATAAATAAATAAAATGATGTGGGGAAGTAGATTGATCCATAAGATGTAGTGAATACACTCTCAATCTCAAAAGTAAAAAACACCATCTCTGAAAAACGTATTTCTAGAAACTTCCTTCTAGCTGCTCTACCACAGTATCCAAGTTGATGGAGATCCCTCACAGAAGTACTCCGACTCACTTGGAGTCACTCTGCAACAGGGATTTTTTTTTTTACTATCCGTTTGACAGACTGAAGACAGACGGCCCAGGTCGACCTGAGCGGGACGCTGTTGATTCCTGTCCTTTGCTTTTGAATTGTACAATCACGCTGTTGACCGTGGCAAGAGGAATCCCAAGGTTTTGTGCAATCATATGCTGACCAAGTCCACCATCAGACTAACCCATGATACGCCCTCTTTGAAAATCACACAACTCTTTTGCTTCTGGTATTTGCAGCATGGCTAGTAGCCAGACAATCAGGGGTGAACTGGGGTGGACAGGTGATAAATTAGTTCCAATATGGCGCTTACTTCCATGTTTTGGTTGCCTGAGAGCCACAACAATTAGGCTAAAAAAAAAAAAACTAACATTGTCAACATAATATTATAGCATAGGAATCAATTTAAATGTATCAGTAGAGTCTGAGAAAGAATATGATCACGTAGCACATTGCAATCGTGTCCTCAAAAATAAAAAATTAAAAAATAAAGCCAGCAAGACCTTGGCCAGCATTTTGGCTGAGAGATGCACTGTTTTCTTCTCACATCACACAAACATGTTATTTGTGTTTGACTAGCATCTTTATTTTCTCTCGGCATGTTTAACCGTCATGTGACTCAGCAGGTGGTTTATACGACAACTTAATCTAGATGCCATTTTGTCAGTGTTCCCAAATTTTCCTGATCCTGTAAATATTGTTCATCTTTAGTACATTCTAATTAACATGTACAATAAAATCCAAATCCCAAATAAAATGTGCGTTACAGTTCAATAAGTAGTAGTTTTTTGAATGCTTGGAACTGCTCCCAGGAGTGCTTCACACCTAAAGACTAGATCAACTGACCAGTGTGATCACTCCGATCTGCCCCCAGTGGCAGGTCGCTTGGGCTGCTTGGAAGAGTTGCCTCTGGGAGAGGACCTGTTGGGTCCATGTACAGTGCAAGCGCTAACCGCACCCAGGCTCCGAACTCTGAACTTTGCATGAAATGCAATTTACTGAAAAATCACCACATTCTTAATGAATAAATCTACAGATCATGAGAGGAACTTGTCTCACCGTGCCCAAAACAATACAAAAGGTTAAAACCATGGAATACACTCATCGTCTTTAATATGAGACCTCAGGTACAAAATTAAACCAAGCAAAAACAGCGCCGACAAGAACGAATAAAATACACTGCGCATTTGAAGCGCAGCACACCGGAGAGGAGTTTACAGGCTTCTCATGTCCTTACTTTCTGCGAGAAGCACACACTTTTCCCTGGTGTACTGCAGGTCAAATGTGCAGTGTTTTTATCTGTGCTCTCATCCATGCTTTTCGCTCAGTTTCCTTGATTCTATATCCTTGTCGCGTCTGCTTTCCTTGGTTTAACATCATACCTGCCCTCTCATATAAGAGACCCCATATCATCTCACTCCATATCATTAACACAGAAGCACCTTTCTTGAATAAAAGAGTTGCATCGTGATGACCTAAGTGTGCCGGGAGTGTCTCATTTGGAGCAGTGCAGGTCAGTGGGGGAGTAGGACAGAGGGACCATCGCTCCCGACAGCAGTTCAGGCCAGATGAATCCAGTGAGAGTACACCTTATGTCTGTGTTTTGTACAAAGATTCTAGAGCGGAGCAAGGATCACTTATTCAATAGGCAGAAGTACCCCCTGAACCACCGTGGATGCCATTTTGATAAGCCCACCGGAATTGATCTGTTTCGGCAAACAACGGCTAGCGCCACTTCTTGGAGAACATACGCTAAACTGTCCAAAGTTATTCAAGCAGTCATGAGGAGGTTAATTGTTGTCAATACTATCTGAGATAACAAATCGATGTCTGAAGACAAATGCAATCCATGATGTTAATTGATATCCGAGGCTTAAATAAAATGGGGCGAATTTTGCAGTGTAGCTACATGTAGTTGAAATTACCTCAATTGGGCTCCAATTATTGAGAAAAAAAAAAAAACAAACAATCTGCTCAAATAATCTATTGATGTCGTCTTAAGACAGGATGTCAATTTCTCATAATGCAAACAAGGCTAATACATCAAAACAAGAAACAAGATGATTTTAGAAAAATGCTGCAAGTTTCCCACGGTATCCGGCCTCTGTGACGAAAAGTCAGCTTATCAAAATGGCGCCCATAGTGTCGAACTTCCGTACTTACTAATTATCAACGTATTTTCCGGCCAGTAATCTATCTTGTGCATCGTGCTTTAGAACACATGGTTAGTCGGTCAGAATTGTGACAGTTCAATGATCATTCAGATTTCACGAGAGGAACCAAACTTTAAAATTTTGGGCAAAATTTAAAGACAAAAGCAAACTGCTCTGTTTGACATCGCTGCCTATTGGTCTGTTTTAGTTGTAGAATGGTTTTAAATGTTTTTGTCCAATATCATGCAAATATCAGAAGTCTGGCTCACAAAGACTGTTATAGCTGAGAGTTAGAGCACTTAATATTTGTGGTGATGCTCTACAGCGATACACAAAATTATCAAGGAGATGAAATCTCTCACGTGTCCTTACCAAAATACTTGGTCGAGGAGCCGTCCTCACTGAAGACAGTGACCACCCCAGGCCTCAGCACCTGCAGCGTGGGGACGTGAGCTGGGAGGATCCCAAAGGCGCCGGTCATGGTGGGGACGTCCACCTGTTTCACACTGGCTCCTTTGAAGAAGACCTGCAGAAATACACAGACATGTTGAGTAAATACAGAAAGCCTCCCTAAAACCCAGGATAATTTAACACAAAAATAAAATAAACACACACACACGAATACAGAATGAATTTCACACCCTATGTAGCTGCCAATTTGGGAGGGTTTGTGAAAGTCTAAAACGAATTTATTGAGAAACAATTTAAAAGGTGCAATAAATATCCACTTCGGGAAAACCCTAAGGCATGATTATCACTGCCATGTTGTTAAATGTTAAGTCAAGGTGAAGAGCTGCTCTGTCAATGACGGCTAAGATGTTAGCTAACTAGCCTCCTGTCTGTCTGCAGGCCAGCCATATATTCAAGTTTGGACTTTACTGACCTTAATACGTGCCTTAGTACGTGGTCAAATAAAGATATCAAATCTCTTCACATAAAAGATACATTTCGGAAATTCTCCGAGTAACAAAACATCGAACATATTGTAGCTTAACGGACTTCTAGCGCCTTCACCGAGCAGCACGCGAGCTAAAACACACACACATTTTAAACAGGTTTAAAAAACAACCGTTTAAAAAACAAAACCGACAATAAAAGTCTTTATAAAGCGTAAATAACAACATCACGCCCAAGCTGACCACTTACGGTCGGATGAATCACCCAAAACAACCCCGTTAAGTCAGAATTCAAGCTAATGACGGGGTTAGTTAGCATGCTAGCTACGGTGCTAACACGAGCGCGCGCCCCCAGTTCTCCCCGAGACACACAGTCCGGTTAAAGCGATTAGACGCGGTAAGCGCGTGCTGCGGTCGGTGATGTGTTGTACAGTGAAGTGACGAGGTGGACGTGACTGTGGGAATGTCATGGCGTCCTGCGGCGGCGGGCTGAGGGCAGGCCGAGGCGGCGGACAGTCTCTACCTCATTCGGCGAGGCGAATGTGAAGGACATCTGTGGAGCCCCGGCGGCCGCCTCGGCGTACGAGCGGACCTGTTTGAGCGCAGGAGCCGCACGGCGGAGCAGAAACCTCGCCGCCATCATTGTGTCTCCTGACGGTGAAGTAAGCTCGACTTTACAGCGCACGGATAAACGAGCTCCAGATCCCCAAGCCGAGCGAGCAGACAGGCACTGAGCAGCCGAGAGCGCAAGGGCACAGCGGCATTACCCATGAAGCTTTGCGTCATGGTTTGCGCGTCACGGGAAATGAAGTCCATTAACCCTTTCAGACCCATTATCCCAGGAGAAGACGAACCAGTCCATGAAGGGCCGGTGGGGGTGCAGGTGTTTGGGATGACTTCTCAATCAGACAATAATGAAGCTGTTTTTAGAGCCATTGGAGGAGTCTTTTTAATTGCTAATAGAAAGTCATCCCATAAACCTGCACCCACTCCAGCCCCCCATGGTTCAGGTGGCCCAGCCCTGCTATATCCTCTAGAGTGCATTATATTTTACCGTACATTAAATTATTCAATAATAATAATAACAACAACAATAATATTAATAATAATATTAATAATGATAATAGGGTGACACAGTGGCTTAGTGGTTAGCACTGTCACCTCACAGCAAGAAGGTCCTAGGTTCGATCCTCAGGGTCAAGCGAGGTGCCTTTCTGTGTGGAGTTTGCATGTTCTCCCCATGTCCGTGTGGGTTTCCTCCGGGTACTCCGGTTTCCTCCCACAGTCCAAAGACATACGCAGAGGGGAATAGGCTAATTGGCTAGTCCAAATTGCCTGTAGGTGTGAATGTTAGTGTGAATGGATGTCTGTCTCTGAAAAGAGAAGAGAAGAGATTATCACACATGAAGCACAGCACAGCATGACACAGTGAAATTACTTTTCTGCATTTAACCCAATTACTAGGTGAAGCAGGGGGCAGCCAAACAGCACAGTGCTTGGAGATAATACTTTGCACAGCGTACCTTGTTGGTCCTGGGCCTTGAACTCACAACCTTCCAATTGAAGGGCCAATACCCTGACCACTACCCCACTGTCTCTGTGTGTTGTCTCTGTGTGTTGTCCCTGTGGTGGATTGGTGACCTGCCCAGGGTGTACCCCGCCTCTCGCCCAAAGTCAACTGGGATTGGCTCCAGCTTCCCCCTGTGACGCTGAAAAGGATTAAGCGGCACTTCACTCCACTGCAGGGCAGCACACAGAGACAGACAACCATTCACACTCACATTCACACCTGCACTATTTAGACTAGCCAATCAGCCTAATCCTCTCTGTGTATGTCTTTGGACTGTGGGAGGAAACCGGAGTACCTGGAGGAAACCCGCACGGACACAGGGAGAACATGCAACCACACCGTTGTGCCACCAGAATGGAATGTTCAAAAAGCAAATAACAGTGTGACGCACACTAATACACACACCCATTCAAACCTATTGGCAGTAATTCTACTTAGAATGCAACATGTTAGGAGGTGTGAGAAAACATGTGGATGCAGAGGAAACCCACACGGACAACATGTGAAACACACAGACAGTAACCCAAGCCCTGGGTCGAATAAGTATTCAACAGTGTTGTATTATTTATTTAAAAAACAAACAAACCATAATTCAGTTCAGGGAGTTTTTGTTTTTATTTGAAGACTGAAAAATCCCAGATGTTTGGAGAGCCAGCCAGGAGGAGTTCATTTCACTATCTTGGTGTCTGTATCGAAAAAAGAGGCATCATTGTGTCCTAGAGGGCAGAGGGTCATGACATAATTGTGGCTCAAGCACTTGTGTGTGGTTTTATTCTTACATTCCAGTGGGTGTGTGGTGGTGGTGGGTCCGTTTCTGGCTCTGTAGGCCCCCCAAAAACCCTTCATCTGGAAAAGTTGTGTAGAGACTTATAGAAACTTAAGACATATCACAGAGTCACATTATAGCACAACGAGTCCAGTTTTACCAGAAGATGGCGCCTGGTCACTGTTCAAGTCTCCCAGACCATTAGAGCTGACAGAATGCTGCAAAAATATTAAAAAGGTGACTGCAGTTTGCACTCATCATTCTCATCTGTCCTTCATTAAACACGCAGAGGTCAATCGGCTGTGCCAGTTTGCTTTTTGCTTTGACTATCAATTAGAAGCACTGCACACACTGACCATTATAAATGCGTCATTACAACGGGGAATGACGTCATCTTTGACTAGCATCATCATTAGGATGTAAATGAATTGCATGGGACTGCTTATAAACTAGCAAATATTTGAGGTAAGATATAACTCCTTACGTTTGGTGTATCGGGCACTTGCAGATGTTCTCTTTCAATCACAATGACAGCTTTTGTATTTCTCATTCTGGGTCCCTGAAGGAGCCCAGTCCTCTTCGTCTCTCTTTCTACGTCACGCGGTGCTTTCCACAATGGGCGTGTCCACAGCCAGCATATTTCATTCATAAATCCACTTGACGCCTTTCCAGTGAAACCAACGCACTGCGAGAGACTTGCTTGCTTTGGCTGAACCATACTTATATGGATCCCGCAAATTACAACTAGGTAAGCTTGCACAGGCATATCCTTTTCATGCTGCTGCATGCATTTTGGACTGTTGTGCTTTATTTGCTATTGGTTTGCTATGAATTTGAAGAGCATTGTTAGGTAATCTATGTAGGCTGTGCAACTGGTGTCATGGGAGTTTTCCTAAAAACAGGGTGATTCCCTTTATACATGTTCATGGGCATGTCAAGAATGTAAGACATCTGGAGGCTCTTCACCATTGGTGCTGAACAAGACAGCGTGAAGCTCTAAAATATAGCCACCTTAGGTCATAAATCTACTGTATGATCCACGAGTCGTTTTGGGGGATCTGTGTCTGATTTCCATATTATGCAACTTTCATGTAATAGGATATCAAAAGTATGTCTGGTTTTGGTCGTGGAGTCACCCTGCCCTGCAATGCACTGTATATTTTAGTGATTTTATACGCGTTAGTGATCTTATGCAGCCGCTTTAATACACTCAAACCGGATCAAATAGGGGTGTTAGAGAAATAAAGTCTGTAAACGAGTACAAGGAGACTCCAAAGAATACAAAGCATTCTGCAACGATTCAAAGTTTAGAAGGTTGGCCAATATGATCATCTGACTGATGAGGTGTTTTCGATGTGATATAATATGATCCTATAGTTATGCTCTGATTTTCCCTTTTAATTTGTGATCGTTCATGTGTTCAGTTTATTTCACCCATACAAGGTCAGAAGTCCTTCAATAGATAATTTCTAGCCCAAATCAAAACACATTTGGATTTATTAACAGCATTAACATTGGGATGTGTGCAGGAAGTCATTTCATCTTTTTTAATATAACAGTTACATAATATTGCTTGATTAGTTGTAGAGTATCAGACATCACTGAGGCAATAAATATAGTCATTTCACAAGTGTGTGTGTGTGTGTGAGTGAGAGAGAGAGAGATAGAGAGAGAGAGAGAGAGAGAGAGAGAGAGAGAGAGAGAGAGAGAGAGAGAGAGAGAGCTCAAAAATATTTTTGGCTCTTAAGGGTTTATTAAAAAGTGTTGTAGCTGATTACACGACCAATACCAAATTTATCTCAAAATAAAAGATAAAAGGGACACGTCACTAGAGACAATATGAACTATTTATATATCACACTAATTGTTCAAAAATGTTTGTACAATCTTTTTTATTATTGCACTTTGTTGAGTAAAAGAAAGCCCAAGGTTTTATAGGTCTGCAGTTATTTTTGGCAGGAATCAAAGGTAGTTTTCATCCTGGTTCCTGGAATTCTGTTTCAAAGTTTGGCACTGCAAATAGCTGTGTGGAAAATAATTAATTAAGTGTGAAGGGTCAAACCTCAGACTCCAGACTAGAGATCCTTCCCCATGTCAGAGGTACACCTGGGGAGCTGACCCTGTAAAGCACCCTGCTGCCTGGAACAGGGAGCAGATGGCCACCCTGCAGATGTACAGGAGCCCTATACCCCCTATGCCCACTGTCACTGGGATGGCCCATGCAGGGGAAGATGTTGCACAGCTCAGCCGGTCCATATGGCAGTGGGCTCTGGTAGGCTGGAAGGTCAGGATAGGAGTATTGTCTATGTACAAGACTGGAGGCTCTCCGCACACCTATGGCATCACGATGTACTGCCTCCCTGTAAGAGGGTAGATAAGTGGACTGGGAGTGCCTTAACCTCTGAGCCTTCCTTGGCTGGCGGTGGTACGAGTGAAGGTAAATGTGTTCCACAGGCAAAGGGGGGTATTTATTATTTCTCCCTCTTCCAGATAGCTCTGTGAAAGGAAACAGATCTGGCATGTCCACTCGACATGAGGCTGGGTCAGGAGGCCTCTCATTTGGAAACCGCACCCTGCCTGGGCCCCAGGTGGCTTTAAGGAAGGAAGGCCTGCGATGGATTTTTCTCTTTCCTATTAAAGGCATGCCGTCTAACCCAGGATCAGCATACGTTGTAATGCAGGAATTACAGGTGACATCTCCAGGTCGATAAGGGCTTTCCATAGAAGAAGGGTGTACATCATGTGCAAAATGGTTTGCTTGGACTTCTGCAAGACACACATTGTGGCCTTTGTCATCGTGTAATCCTCTAAGATCTACAGACTCCTCTAGACAACTTTGGGATCTCTTTTTCCATCTGGGGCCTGCAAAAGTGTGGCAATGTTCCTGATGCTCAGCAAAGATGTCTGGTGCCTGTAGATCTTTATGGGAGACAAAACGAGAGGCCATTTTGGCTGACTTTTGGGAATGTAGATCATATGTTGCTAAATGAGGGGTGCTAATGCTAGATATAGGAAGCAAACCATTATACAGGCCACCAGATCGGGAGGGGACAGTGTAGTGGAGTGGAGTTGAGTGTGAGATCAGTCTTTGAGTAGACGCATGTGGCGGACTGGCCATTTCAGAATAATGCTGTGTGTATTGGGGCGTTAAAGAGCGCTGCACAAGGGATGGATGGTTTTCCGTGATGTTAGTAACGTAAGAGAGGTGAGCTGGGAGTGTCTCAGTGGTGGAGACCTGAGGAATGCGTGCTGGTAAACTCCCACCTTTCCGACTCCAGTTCTCAATGGTTTTTGTTGCTTTGTCCAAAGAATTCTCCACCTTTGCTGAGGAGACAATGTCTTTGGCTGTCTGAAGCATTTTAAGCATGTTAGCCTGGGCATAGTTTGCTGTGACGTCAAGATTCTGCAGGTTCCCAGATTTTTCCATGTCCTCAACACCATTGAAGCAGCTGTAAATTCCCTAAAAAAAGACAAATTATCCAGAATTTTATTATGAATATATTGTACGTGTTTAATACACGTTTGAGTGTAATTTTGTATGCTCCATCATCATAATGATAACATCAATCTGACCAATTTAATGGATGTTTTGCAGTTCCTTTATTATTCAGATTGTGTGTAATTGTTTACGGGGTGGTGGTTAAAGTTACTGTCTAATTTTTCATAATCTGTTTATTTTGATTGTTTGTGTCAACTTCTGTTGTTTAAAATGTGCTTGCTAAATAAATTTGACTTGAAACTTAACTTGAACAAAAGTAACAAAAATTGAGAAAGTGATATATGAAGATATTATCGAAGAAAACACAGATTTATATAATATATAAATGATATTATACAAATATAGATTCTCCCCTGTCACCTGCTGTGTAGTTCTGGATTTTTGCAACATTTCAGGCAGTTTTTGTGATTTTTCTTTCATTTTTCTTAGTGTCTTTGTCTCTTTGGTTCCCTCTGATGATAATGGTCTCCGTAAACACTTTGATATCTTTTGATAACCTTCTCCAGCTCTGAGAAAGGTCGATATGTTCTGTTTTGTGTCTTGTGATAGCTTTTTTCCTAATCCCACTGACTTTTAACTTGACTGCTCATGGCAAACTGCTTTGAGTTTAAGCTTGTTTGAACCTTTCATGCCTAAGGTAGGGATACAAACATTGAGCTGGCTATTAAAAATATTGACTCAAAGACTTTAATATTGAGGCCGTGTGGTAATAGGGTTTTAACGGAAAACTACCATTCAAAATGAAACACTAATTGCTATTTTGTAAATAAACCTTAAGATGGGAGTACATTTTTGTCATTAATTCACTCAGAAAGCAAGGGAATCAAATTTCTGCACTCAACTATATTAATAATATGTTTTGATACACGATTTAGGTATTTATACTGTAAACTTAATTTTATACACTCAAACTCTTTGCATTATATACAAAATGTTTTCATCACAGTTTATCATTTTGGTTATATTTAAAGAATAATTACATGAGAAAACAAAAAAACAGACAGCTTTTGATGTGCTCAATCGATCCACCTGAAGGCATCTAACCACTGACACCCAGTGATATTGTACAGCTCTACAACATAAACCAAATGCTTCAGTATTCATCAAAAACACAAGTTTGACTTTGCTGCCATCGTATGTGAAAATGCTAATTGGTTTTATGAAACAGCATGCTGTGGTTTGGCGTACACCTACCCTGCTTATGGCCAACAGGAAGTCTAGACGGTCAGATTTGTGCACACAGTGTCTGATTTTCCAATAAAGCAGATGTTCCCAGGCAAAGACAAGCAGACTTAGACCCATAGCCACTAGAAGCATGTAGAAGACGCCTGCCATGTTGTCTATGTCCAACTTGGAACTCATCACCTCATTCTTCTCATTTTGGCATATTCCAGACAACCATACGGTTTCCAGTCTCTGTGTGTCCCCTACAAGAACATTAAAAGAGAGATACTAAGCAATGGGAATGAGAACTCGGTTCGACATGAGAATATTAACAGACCATTTGTCTAATGTGTCAGTATTTTTTTTTTAATGTCTCTGTAAAATATGGGTCCATGCTGGGTCCCATGTATTTTCTTCATGCTGTATTTAAAAACGATACATTGAGAATGTATTTTGGAAGTAAAATGAAATGACCAGGAACACACACAGAGCTTAAAAATACTAAATAGCGTGTGTCATCTTAAAAGGCATTCCAACTGTCACTGTAATAAACCTTATGGATTCATGGCTCTTTGATGATATAATAGAGACCCTGAGAGAGGACACTAACGGCTTCACACTGTGATTGAGGATATTAATTGTGATACAGATTGTGGAACAGATCTGATCCCCTGATGATGATTTACCATCTCCCAGGAACTGGAGGAGAGCCAGGTCTATGGGGCGTTTCCAGCGGGAGTCCTTCTGCAGTGCAATGCCATAGCCTGTTGTAGCAAACACCTTCCCACTGCCAATGGTCACCAGCTTGCAGCCCTCATCCTTGCCAGCCATGTAATTAAGCACTGCAGCGTCATATATGAAGGCATCCAGCTTCCTGCAGCAAAGACCATGTGACATTTATCTTAGTGATAAGCTCACGATAAAGTAATAATTACACAGGGTTACATATAATTGCATATACTTACATCAAACAAATAACTACTGTCCATTTATTTGATGTAATAGCGGCCTGTTGAAGGTGAATTACAGACCAGCTGCCTTGGATTATTCTAAATCACAATAAAGTTCAGAGAAAAACGCACCCTGTTTTGAGACTGTTGAGGGCCTCCTCCACTCCCTTCTGGTTGTATTTGGTCATGTGACTGTGCATGTCTGGATAATTGCTGCGAATGTTTCTCTCAGTGCTGCCATTTGGGACTGTGCCGAAGCGAAAAGGAGGGTAATGCTCCTGGGGCTTCTGAAACTGCAGGATAAGACAGACTGTGAACTTTGGTTAGATGTCTGATCATTAGCTGGAGGCATTGTCGAATTTTCACATTTCACGTTCTCGCAGAAGTAACGCTCACTTTTCTCAGTATCGTGTCAGTGCATTTTTCAAAGTCATAGCTGGACACTTAAAGCAGAAAAGGAATTACGTACCAAAAGTTCAGTGACTAAAAAGAATCATGAAAGTTACAGCTGGCATTCAATTCCCTTTCACAGGCTAATTTTTTAAGCAAATACGTGTCAACTGTTCCATAGTACATTTTATAGGTATGTGGGTGAGAAGATATATTGCATTTGAATGGTTTGGACAATCTGGTAATTTCCATCCAAAGCCTCTCTAATCCTTCTGAAGTAGAATAGGATCAGTCTGCAGCACGTAAGGTTTAAGAACAGATTTTTAAATTCATCCCTGGTTTATGCTTAAACACTGTGCCTTGGAAATCTGCATACATTAAGAAAACTATGTTTCACTGCTGTCAAATCTATTAAATTTGCCTCCCGGGGTTTATTCAGTGTAGTAGACGTGCAGCTCTTGAGAAGCATTATCTAAACGTAACAGACGAAAAGGAACGAGCACCTCGGTGGTGGTCATATATTTAACCGTAATGAAAACCTGGAATATAGTAACTTCTCTAAGCAGAGCACTTCTGCATGCTGTATATACATTGTGTTCAATTCAGCGCATTAAACCGCAATTAATTCTTTAGAAACTGTCTGCTCATCTTACCTTTTTGTCGCTGAGCCCAGATACAGTGTCAATGTACTGCTCTTGGATCATGAAGGCAGCTAAATTTGCAGTATAGCTGGCTAGAAAGATGACCGCAAAAAAGGCCCAAACTAGCACCATAATCTTGCTGGTTGTTCCTTTAGGGTTTTCTATAGGGACAGAGTTATTAAAGACAATCCCCCATAGAAGCCAGACTGACTTCCCAATAGTGAACGTGGGCCCGCCAGGCTCTGTGTGGAGAGATGGAGAGAACGAAAGAGAGGAAGAAAAGAGAAAGTCACTCATGTTCTGTGTTACTTCACGTCAGGGCTAGAATCCTATGTAGAATTTCTATGTATAGAAAAGTCAATATGTGTGGTGGTCTGTGAAATCTGCTCTGATCTTGCTACGGCCGAATTCTGGGAATAAAAAACGCCGAAAACGACAGCAAAAATGTATAGTTTTTGCCAGTAATATACTTTTTTCATCTCTGCATTGAGAAAATATGAATTCGTCTTTTAAAAGTGATGAGGAAATGTTTTTACTTATGCTATTGTCTAACGTTACATTTGCTGTCTGTCTGTCATGTTAGTAAAGAGCCAGATTAACAAATACAGCAACAAATGCAGTCAGTCAACCTAAATATGTGTAAAACTGTCCTATTGTCCTTTAAAGGCACTTTGTGCACAATTTAAATTTTTGAATAATGACATGAGCCTAACTGATTCAGTTTGTTATCAGATATCAACATTCAAAATGTCTGGGTTGCTCCTCTGGCTCACATCATCATCAAAACAGAGAAGAGTGCTCAGGCACTCCATCGTACAGACTTAAAAGAAGTTTGAAAATGTTTATATGGCCAAATAAAAAGACATTAATAGAAAGAAAATTAGCTTTAAAGCAAAGCTGACTAAAAATATCAGTGATTAACAAGAACAGTCATCGGTCAAGGAAAGAGACAACAACAAGGCCGGTGTTCAAATGTGGAAAGTAGAGAGATGAGACTGGACGATGCTGATAATTAAAGTGATGACTTATGTGACTTACGTTAGTTCTCATTCTAAATGTACTGTGTAATTCTTTATAGTTTACCACTAATGTTTTTACATACGTAGTGTTGGTTAGGTGGTGGGGCAGGTGGGGGGTCTTTCGGTGGAATTGGAATTAAAGCTTTAAAATGATTTCTCTCCCTTTTGAGGTTACAGTTTTTCTCCGTTGGTTTGGCTCATTTCTTGAAACAGAAATTACATTCTTAAAACTATAAGATCATTTGGC
>JAQLOM010000006.1:11623582-11638582 GCA_030068315.1 Chrysichthys thysi
TAGGCGGTCATTTTTTGGCCGATTTCAACAAACCAGGCCTCATTTTGAAGGTCTTTAGACGGACAATGTGGAAGTAATGATAACTCACTTTTGAAAATTTCCTCATTTTGCCAACACGGATCACATTTGTACAACTGTCCAGTCGAGGGTCAAGGCCTTGCTCAAGGCCCAGCAGAGGCAGCTTGGCGGTGCTTGGATTTGAACTCTCGACCTTCCAATCTGTAGTCTAACGTCCTAACCACTTAACCACATGGTGTGCAGTGGTTATTACTTCATGACAAGAAGGTTCTAGGTTCAAACCTGATAGCCCACTGCGGTCTTTCTGTGTGAAGTGTGCCTGTTCTTCCCATGCCTGTATGGGTTTCCTCCACAATCCAAAGACATGCAGATTAGGTTAACTGGCTACTCTAAATTGCCCATATGTGTGAATATGAATGTAAATGGATGTTTGTCCCGGTGTTAACCCTGCCATAGATTGGTGACCTGCCCAACGTGTACCCTGCCTCTTGACCAAAGTCAGCTGGGATTGACTCCAGGTTCCTCCTGTGCTCTGTTGGACTCCTAGCCATGTAGAGCCACGGCATCACAGGGATCTGAACTCAGAGTCTTTTAGTGATGCCACTTATTCCACTGTAGAATTTCAAGACACATCCTTCCAGCTTTGTCGGATAGTTACTCTGGATCAGTGTAGCAATGAATGAAAACGTTCTGTCATTTGTAAACTGACTTACTTTCGACGAATAAAGCTTTGGGCATTCTTATGAGTTCTCTTTCCAATACTATGAACTCAAGTAACTTCATATCTAATATTCTTAAAAAAAAAAAAAGGTTTCTTGTATAAGACTGTGTTGAAGTTGAACTGAAATCAGTGTTAAAAAGCAAAAACTAAATTGTTTACTTGATTAGAACAACTTTAATTTGAATTACCATTCAATCGCTTCACATATTTTCTGTAAATTTTCATGATGGTTGAAACCACGCTGGAAAAAATTCTTGCATTGTTTATTGCATCTATTGCCTTTATTATTATATTTATTAACTTTGCACTGTTTGTTGCTGTGATATTTTTCTTTTATATGACATGTTTCATGTTAAGTGCAGCAGTATGAAATTCATTTCTGTTAGCATATTAATTCATTTTCTTCTAGAATATTTCTAGAGCAGAGAATTAAAAATGTATTTCTGCCAATTTTTATACTTTTATTTTTGTCCAACTGGGAATATTCAGTAAGAAACGTTGTAAGAATATTGTAAAGTAAACAGTATTACATCACACAAGAGCAGGAATATGTGTTTTTAGGGAAAACATGGCATTGTAAAAATCATATCATCGCACATGTTAAAAACACTGATTCCGGTCATGAATTCAATCATTTTCACCTACTGAGTTATTACCATTTAGTGATCATGAAGGTCTCATTTTTAACTTACCTTATCCCAGAGTCTCTCTCGGTCCAAAGCAATAATCACCATGGAGGGATTTGTGAGATAGCCTTGAGCATTGAAAGACAAGTCTCTGTGCTCCCATGTCACATTTAGCATATGTCTATTAAAAAAAAAGCAAAGACAGTTTTACAGTAAGTACTGAATTCCTGCCAATCACACAAGATTCATCAGAGGAAGTCATTATTTTTTTATTTGCCAGTTCATGAACTGATATATCAAGGGCAAACAAATTTCATTTAACGCACTTATTTATAATGTATAATATAATTATACAGGAGCCAGAACAAATGAAAGAACAAGTTTGACAGACACGGGGAATGGACTACGGATGGTTGATCTACCAAAAGAAAAAGATTAGAGAACCTCTGCTCTACCTATTTATTGAATACTCTTCACAGTTGATTTGGTAAAAAACTGACACATTTAAAATTTCAGAAAATATTGGATCAATCTTTAAAGGGTTGGTCATGCACTGTGAGGGTTTTTTGTGTGTTGTGGAAGACATTAAATAGACTGCATCTATGAATCACTAAGTCACATCAGTCCAATCTGAGAATATAATCAATGAAAATTCAGTCTTCAATTTGCCTCTGAAACTCTTGATCACAGAAGGTCTGGGGAAGCAACTGAAGCAGTCTTTAATGAGGTCAGCTGCTCCCAGGTGAAAAGCTGATTTAACTAGGAAATCTCTGAATCTCATTAGAAAGGAGAAGACTGATCAAAAAGCACCTATGTGATCTTTCATTTTCGCCTGTGAACTATTTAGAACGAACAGCATTTCCGTGTTCACTTAAAACAGATATAATTTTTTTCTAAACCTAGTTAAACCAGCCGCTGTAGTTGCCTCCACAGAGTTCTCTGATATAATTAAAACCATCTCCTAAATCAGGAAGAGGACATAAGGATATAGGGCATAGGAGGACTACATTTATGACTTCACAAAACATTCCGAGGAGTCTGATGCACATGGATAAAAATCTCTGCATATAAAATGCACATCTGTAAAGTCGGACCCATTCCTCTTCATTCTTTGTACCCTGGAATTCATATTTTTTAAAGCAGCGTGACAAGCCGACTAATAATGAGAAGTTCTCCATAACCAGTAGTTACATAACAAACATCTGTGGCTAATGATCACTTTGAAGGAAATGTTGAAATCTCACCTAAAAAGTGAATAGTGGTCATAGGATTTTGCTGAACTGTTACATTGACTGTGAGCATCAGGAACAAATCCTCTATGCTTGTGGAAACTGTACACCCCCTGCACCACCACAGCCACGCCTTCCCTCACCCTCTGGCGCAAAGTTTTCCTCCAGTGGTCTGAAATAATGCCGATGACCCCAATTGGAAAACTATCTGGAGGTGAAGCTTCTGGGTTTCCTACTGCCAGGCTGGGGATGACCCAGATGTAGCCAGGTCCCAAGAGCCCGACATCAGATGCCATCCTGAACAGGTACTGAGCCTCTTCATGTGAGCAGTACACCAGGTGCACCTGAGCATCCAACTGTTGCAGTAACCGGCGTGAGCGGATGTCGTTGGCTCCCACTGACATCTCGAAGCTTAGCACGTCCTGTAGCTCCCAAAGAAAGTAGCTGGAATCTGTGAAAGAGCGGATGTAGTCCACAAAGTTTTCATAGCCTGGATAAAGGCTGGTGATCACCACAAAGCTGCCCCAGTTGTATTCCTCCATTATTTTGAACATAGTATTGATCTGCTGCTCAATGGAAGCTCCCATCTGAAGGAAAGTCGAACCTTCAGCCTGGAACAAAAGTGTAGAGAAAGGATGCCAATAATGGTGAAGCAGTTCTGTAAATTACAATGAATGAATTGTATATTAGAGTTGTTAGAGTTTTGTCAGAGTAGTCAAAGACTATTGTAAACTCAATATTCCCTAAGTTGTGTTGCTATTATGTGATTTTAGTTTGTTGAGTATGATGTTTTTATTGAACATTAGTCAGTACACCAAGCAACACCAGTGATGCCATAAAGTTATGAATGGGACCATAAGTCATTGTCTAACCTTCATTCACAATGCAAAATAATTAGATTTTTTTTTTTAAAACAATTGGATTGTGTAAATTGCATTCTGCTTACTTGAGTAAGGGCAAGAAAAGGGATGCTCTAAAATATGAGCTGCGTCATGATTCTGACAAAAGAAGATGTAACACAGATTTAACCTGTTCGTGAGAGAACATTTTAAGCATAACATTCCTATGAATGAACTGTCAGGCTTCATTTATACACTTGTTTACTTTATAAATGATCTTAAACCATCACAAAGGGAACTAAATGGATCCTTTTGCAGCGAGACACATTTGAGGCACAGTCTGTGGTTTCTGGAATTTGTAGTATTATTTACTATCACAGTGTATCCATGAATCCCTGTGAACAATTAACCTTTGGACACCTTTCTGAAGTGTGGAGGCCTGGACCCTCAATACAAACATAAATAGCTGGAATATTGATCCGAATGTACAATTGCCACAAGCCACACTTCATTGCCCAACTTTGATTAACTTTTCTTTTCACTTTTGACAATTTAGTTTCAATATCTGCTGAACTTGTAGCTGTTTTATATACATTTATAGCAAAATTATACACAAATTACCCAACCTTACAAAGTACGTATCCTTCTTGCCTCTTAGTTCTGTCACATTAGAAGATGCCTTTGTGCCCTATTCTGCCAGCAGCCCTCGCCTCTCCAAGGTGGCTGAAAATGCAGGAGGGAGATTGAAATGCCCAATTAAGCTCCGATCTGAGAAAAATGAGTGGAAAGGTCTCGTCTTGTCAGGTGCTGGGAGACATTTTCCCAAGACTCCTATCTGACAGGAGCTTGCTCAAACCCATATATGCTGATCCAGTGTCCTTCAGGTAACTTCTACAGCTTACCTAAAGTAGGCTAGCAATGGGAATGAGAGGGACTCATGCTGACAAGAGCTCTGGGACTCACTCTTACTTTTCAGTGCAACTTTCCTTTATTTTAAGAAGTAAAAAAAAGATGACCCAAGTTCAGCCCTCCAGAGCCTGACACCCAGATGCATCCAATTACTTGAAATGAAAGTAATAGGATTGTTCCTGCATATCTACCGTGATGGAGCTATTTAACTGGAGGTCAGTCCGTTCCACCGTTTGGGCTCACAAATGAAACACTACCATTTCAAAAGAGAATGACTCCTTGACAAGTGCATTCATGTCTTACGTGTGCCTGATTTCCTACTGTAACACACAAGAAAAGGCATGGATGCAAATGCAGATTAAAGTCTTTACTTAAAAACTTGGCATACAGATGTAAATCATGATACTGAGGCTTGGTCAGGATCAAAAGGCAGGCAGAGGTCATGCATTCAGCAAACAGCTAGCCACAAACAAAGGCTAAGTCATGTCAGAACTAGCATTTCTGCAGGATTAGTGAGACATAAATAGTGAGTGTGGGCGTGAATAGTCCTTAACCCTTTATTGGGAGGCAAACAATATTTGGTAACTTCAAACGCCATCGAAAATTCCCCCATGAGGTCTTAGAAGCCATTGCCATGAGGTTTTCTCCCATCCTAAACAAGTTCCATGTTCCTTTATGTTTATATGTGCTTTGCTTATATTTTTATACATATATGTTTTTTCAGAAAACGGTTTCCGTACACTGGCCATGTGTGCTAACTCAGTTCATCTTAATTTTCAACATAAATTTTTTAATATCCTCAAGTAACAGTCTAGGATGGAAATTTTGACTTTCCAATATATAAATGAGTAAATAAATATAAAAGGGTTAAGTACATGTGCTGTGATTGATGACAGGTACATGCGATTAGAAGCTTGGTGACCTTGAATGTGGGAGCTGTGGTGGATTCTGGGAACTGGAGTTTTGAACAGACGCTGGTGCATATATGACACACACTGTTATCGTATACTATACAATAATCAGCAACTGAGAACTTTAAAATGATCCCTTCTTCTTGGAGCATCCCATACCAGTTGGTTCATTTCTCCAAGCAACAGGAGACCTTTCAAGGTGATGATTTCTCCTAGGATAGTATACGACTTAATTTTCAGCTTGAATTGGAATTTTTCTGTAATACATTAAATTGCCATTTATAGGTATGTATGACAACATATATTCTTTAAAGTGAGCAAAAATGAAAAGCAGTTACTCGATTCATTTAGATAAATGGACTTCCCAGACAACAGCAGTGCTACATCCCAGACCGAGTGACACTAGCTTTTAAGATTTTTGTAAGGTGCCAGTTGTTTCCCACACAATCATCGGAGAAAGTACTGTACATTTAAGTGGTATAAATATTTGGAAGAGAAAAGGCAGCTATGTGTGGTCTATTTTTAACACTGTTTTTGTTTTTACCAAAGGAAAAATATAGCGTCCTTGTATTAAATGAACATTTTATGGCAAATAATTACAAACTTATTGGAAGAAGTGAAAAGAGCAGGTAATTGCATATCAAATACAAGAATAGAAAATGCTGCAATAAAAAAGCCAAAACCCATCTGCTGGTATTTAACATGCATAAAATTATAGAAAACAAAAGCTCTACTTTTTCTTAGCTTATGGGAAGCCAACCAGAAACAGGATTCAGCTTTTGTTTTTCCAAAACTATCCAGATATGGATGATATAAGCATACTCTGTGCCTTTCTGTCTTCATTTCATTTTATTTCTCAATACATGACATACAAAGTCAGCATGAACATAATTTGAATAGCAATAACTACACAGGTACTTTTTGTCTTCTGTGTTCAGGACTAAATTTTTTAATCTATCCCATAATTCCAGAAATTGCGTTTTTCAGTTAGATGTAACCCCGTGCATTGTATTGGCATTATACGGCTAGATTTTCCCTCATTACCTGATTCTGAGCAATCCAATACAGGAAATGACTATCTATGATCTTTAAGCATATCTGAAATTACCTTGCATTACAGTGAGTGCAATCTAATTCTCCATTCATGTTCATACCGAAAACCATTTATTTGCCACGATTATGCTGAAAGGGTGTCGTGTGGGACTGGGAGTAAAACGGTAAAGTCGAAACCATAATTTATTCCCTGGCAACCTACTTACATTCACCGTAATCTTTTGCAGCGGTTTCAGTGGAAAATGAAGCCATTGGATTAATGTATTGTGACTGATATTGGTTTTGCTGACGATGGTGGAGAAAAACATGATACATGATACGCTTTCTGTCCACTTCGTGAATTTCCTTTTTGCAGAGCGGCCGGGGAATCTCATGTATAATTCGTGAGGAAAATGTTGCCTGATTGGTCAATGGATACCTTAATGTTTCAATGGCCATGAGGTAGGACTTTTCTCATGAACATTCATGAGATTTCCATCCACCAATCTGGTGAGAGGCCTGTAGGTGGGTGGGGTTGGACATCCAACCCAGCCTGCATCCAATCATGTAGGGACAGCTAAAGGTTACACACTAACACAACCCCTGAACATAACCCAGGCTCCATAACCGCAACATGATTAGACCCATATATGGCAAGTGCGTGACAGTCTTATGTCTACCGCAACATGATTAGACCAATATCAATATAACATTAAAAATTGAAAAACGATGAGAACCTTCTTGGTCTATTTCCTGATACATGGCCAGACAGCACTAAAGTAACTGGACTGCAACTCAATCCATCTTGGACCTGCATGCACCATAGACAAGTGCAAAGGGATTAGACAGTCAAACTGGGTCCAAAACATCCTGGGGGCTTAATGAATAAACCCAGAAAAACATTTTTTGGGGGTCCAGGAGGCCCATCACTCTTTACTGCCACTATGAAGACAATGTTGAAGGGTTGACTGGGAGCTGTGGAAAGACCTTGGGATGGGCATTGCCCAACGTTGGTCCTGAACTAGCCATGGCAGTGGTTGTTAAACCCTAACCTTACCATAACCCAGCCTCCATATGTGGTAAGTGCGTGACATCTCTCTCTGCCCACATCTAATCCCGCAGGTTGCAGTGAGAGATGCTGGAATTTGGTAGCGCCTTCCTCATGAACTCATGAAGATGTTGTACTGTATTGAGTATAGTATAACTCTAAACTAGAACAGGTGTTAGTTCTTATGTATTTAGGGCAGTGGGACTTTAGCAATTTGATATTATGTTGTTTAATGTGATACTTTTTTAAAACATTTCCTGTTCTCAATAAATCACAAATAGAAAGTGGGACACTGAGCTCTTTGGTGATTATGATATTCATAAAACCTATTGATTTCAAGGCCTCACAGATCTCAGCAGTCACGGATTCTCAGACCTGCTGGGAAAAATGGTTCTGTGAATATGAATATGATTGAGTAAGTATGCATTTAATGCTTTAAACTGTGTGACGCTGTTTGTCTTTAAGATTTTGATCTTATTTAAAACATACAAATGGGACGACATGATAACTCTAAATGATATTTCACCTTTCTGTCGAGTATTGTGTATTATGTTTTTATGTTTATATGTGTATGCTGGTTAAAAATATTTGCTTGTATGTGTAAAAGGTGTTTTTTAAAATATATATGCGGTGGAAGAGCGGGGGGGGATGGGGGGGGTGATGTATACTAAAGGCCTAGGTGTGAAATGCACGGCTCGTCACTGATATATATTTTTACAATTGACCTACTTTCATCTTGCCCTCTGCATCAGCTAGGCTGTACCGAGTAGGCATCGCTGTCAGGTGCAGCGAGGTTCCTAACTCAGCTCTAAGGCCTGGAATACGCATTATTATAATTTTAGATTAAATGACCATTTCATTTGCTTATTTACTATCTGGAGGTCCATTTCTGATTCATTAATAGTTACAAGGCAAGTCTCAATTAAAATAAACAGTTACCATAATGGGTCAAATTTCCCCCAGAAATGTAAGGCAAAGGAATAGAAATGAACATTCAAGAGCAAAGCGTTGCACACCATCATCCCACTAATTTAGTGCCTTTATGAATAAATACCAGACCTACTGCACAGGCCCTCCTTCATCACAGATGTCGCAATTTACCTTGTGAGGGATGACTAAGGCAGAGCCTCCATTGATGCCAACTATGGGTATGGAGGTCTGGGAGGAGAGAAAGTCTAGGATCTGAGCTACAGCTTCTGAGTCCACATAGTCCTCGAACACCACACCATGGAGGCTCTCAACAGCCATGGTTTGACACAGGCGTGTAAGCAGCGCACTAGGGCTTGTATCGTTTACTAGCACAGTGATGGGGTTCACGTCCAGTGGCAGGTCCAGGAAGTTCTCCCGACTCAGACGGCCCTTTATTTCACCCTGGTGGCCAGAGTTGCTGAACACCACTGCCACATTGACTGTAGGTGGGCCAAAGAACGGACGAGCCTGGTAGTGCAGCATGGCAGTCAGCAACAGGAGGAGCTGGAGAGAGACACTCACACACCCCTGATGAATGGCCATTTCAGGCACGTACAGCCTACAAGACAGAGAGAGGACCAGAGACAGAAATAAATACATGTAATAAACCACAAGTTGAAATTCAACACCTGAGGCTATTTCCATTACACATAAAGTCTCATTGCATGTTTTCAGTACAAAGGATAAACGATTCCATGCTGTGTATTTGTACACAGTGTGTGTTTTGGTCTCAACTGCACTGCTGCGTTCTTCTCAGTCTGTGTGAGTTGTGTGTGTGTGTATATCGAAGTAATACTGAGACACAACAGTAGTTAGCAGTATGAGGAAGAATCACACTGAGAGCTCAGTGATGGATTCACAGCAAACTGTGCCATGTTAACACTTCCCAGTGTCCACTCTTTGACTCGAATAAAACACACAGGGTGTCAGGCTGTGGTGCAATCACTTAAAGAGAGAAACACCACATAAAAAGCTCTGTAGTTTGTGTGCGACATTGTGTGTTATGTTTCACACTTCTAACATTTTCCAAAAGAATTACTAGGACATTGTAATGGCCCTGAATGCTTAAATGACAAAATAGAGACCTGTTACATGCCCTTTCATGGAACACATTTAATAAGAAATATATTACATACAGGGACCGACGGATTCATACCTACTGTGAGGACAGGTCACCAAGTTAATATTTAATATGAGTATAAGTTTAAATAAGAACTTAGCTGATAGTAAATACTAACTGAAGTAAACAGACCATAGCAGTGTTCAGAGGTGCTCGCCCTGAACATTTTGATCCACATGCTGCTGTAATTTCAGATGCATTTAAAATATTTCCCTAGGGACGGTTGTGAGAACAAGTAAATGTATTGCTTTCTTGTTTGAAAATCAGACGTGCTTTGTAGCTGAAAATGTAAATGAGAGTCTACAGGAATGGGATAGACTCCAAAACAGTGACAGGTGTGCTGCTGATGGTGCCGTTTGAAGATTCTCGTAAATCACTAGTCATTTCGGATTGTCGCTTGTCAAATTATTTTAGCACAGACACTCTGACACTGCCTTTCTCCTATGTATTAGAGGATAACAACATATAATCCCCAGCGTCCATATAGGCAAGGAGGCACATATCCCTTCCAGACTCGTGTACAGATGGACGACTTCATTTCAGCATTTTGATTGTCCAATATTTCAGGGACTATCTGTATAATGAATAAACATGGTTACATGTGATGCACAATGAAGTAATAAATCCCAAACATACATGGAAAATCACCAATGCTCAATAGATCTTATTGCTATAACTTATAGAGGTTAATTTCCACAATCAGTGTCGGTACTTTTTATGTGCAAACTTTGTGATGTCAAGGTGTGATCTTCCTATGGCATCACTTTTCTTCAGCGCAGTGTTCCTATTGCTGTACTAAACCATATATAAAGTCTAATTTAAATTATTATGACTGCGTTTGTGATTTTTGATGTGTCTTTCTTTAGGTAGTGCTGTACCTAATCCTTTACTGCCATTGTCAAGTCCAAGATAGGTCCACGACCATGGCTAGCTGAGATCAGGTCAAGATCAAGTCTTAAGGAGCAGTCTTAATTGAGACCAAGTCAAGTTCAAGATGAAATGAGACCAAATGTTCCAAGACGGAGAAGAGAAGTATAACTCAAGAGGAAAATTTAATCTGAAAAAGTGTTGTGTTCATATCAGTCTTAAGAGCGCGTGTATTTCAATTTGTGGGGTAACTTTGTGGAATGGTCTTGATGTGGAACTCTAACAGATTAAGAGTATCAAAAGGGTTACGCAGATGTCTAAAGAACTCCTTTTTGAGAGATTCAGAGCGGAGGAAAGGGCCCTGTTTCTCTTGAGAAGGGGACGCTCACCTATGATGAGGATGGTGATGATGCTATCGCTGATCTGTTAGAGATAGATGAGTGAGTTACTTCCTTAGGATGACCATATGTACTCTTTCTGAATCTTCTTTTTGAGATATGATAAATGCATCTGAGGTGGGATTATTAAAATTGCCAAAAATGTCTGGGATTTGGCTTTTGCTTTCAACATTTGACATTCATTTTGTGGGTATCCATCTGCCCCATGTCGCACTCCTGCCCCCAGTGTCCTCTTTGTTGAAGACCAAAATATGGTCAGCCTAACGTTTTCCTACTCCTTTTTGGACATGCAATAAAGATTTTGTGTGATATGTTCTTATTTCCGAATAACTTGTAGGCAAACTTTGTGCACGTAGACAACACAAACACTTTATTTACAAGCTCAAACAAGACCAAGGCCTTATTTAGCGAGATGAATGCCCAAGACTGAGACAAGTCTAAGTACAAATGCCAGTATATCCAAGTCGAGTCCAAGTTAATACAGAAAACATCTCAGGAACGGACTTTAGCCGAAGGCTCCGGATGCATCTGCATTCTGAGTGATTGGCTCATATGTGGACAGCTCTAAGAACAGGTGTGAATGGTGTCAAATGCCTCTCAAAGACACACTGTGATCTCATCACTCAAGGCATATTCGGAGGAGTTCATGGATGTATATGGTGTGAATGCAAATGTGTCTCAGTGCATCCTGGACAGCAACAAGGACCAACTGATCAACTGCTTCATTATCCAAGCTGGAAAATATGTAAACATCACCAGACTGTTTGGAAATCATGTTGAAGAGTACAGCACTCTGCCACTAGGATAATGGCTAAAGGAGATAATGTAACTGCAGACATGGTCACATCTGTTATTCATTTATAAGATTCCTTAGCAGATCTTGCCATTAAAATCAGTTAATAAAACAGTTTGTACAGGTATGATATAAGATTAGCTGGACATTTCTGCTGGAAAATAAAAGCTTCTCAAGATTGACGTGACAGCCTTTCCCTGGCAGAAAAGATGTATGAAATCTGATCCCATGTGGTCACTAGGGACACATTCTTAATGCCAGGTGTGAACGGCTATACGTCCACCTGTGACCCGATCATCCAGAACACACGTTAATGCCAAGTGTGAAGTGGCCTAAGGCTGGATTTGAATCCTACAGTCCTAACGTGGAGTATGTCAATGTCAGGGAATAATATGGCATGCCAAACGTAAATCTAAAACTAGCCAAGCCAAGCCAACTTTATTTATAAAGCACTTTTTGTACAGCAACCACTGTCCAAAGTGCTGAACATAGGAATAAAACATTAAGACAGAATAAAACTAAAATAAATAAATAAATAAAATGCAATGACAAAAGAAATAAAATAAAATAAATAGATAAATATGTAAAAACAATTCAAAACATAATAAAATACAAAGACAAAAATAAAACAATTCAAAACACAATAAAATACAAACCACAATTAAACATCAATAAGAACAATGCACTCGAAATAAAACGACTCACACTGGGTCAAAAGCCAGGCAGAAAAGATGAGTCTTAAGAGCGGTTTTAAAAATGGGCAATGAAGAGACCTGTCTGATGTGTAACAGCAGCGAATTCCACAGTTTGGGGGCCACAACAGAAAAAGCCCTGTCCCCCCTGAGCTTCCACTGTGTCCTCGGAACATCTAAGAGCAGCTGACCGGCTGATCTGAGCGACCGGGAAGGGGAGTGCACATGTAACAGCTCAGTGAGGTAGGGTGGGGCGAGCCCATTTAAGGACTTAAAAACAAATAAGAGAATTTTAAAATGAACTCTAAAATGAACAGGTAGCCAGTGTAGTGAGGCTAGCACAGGCGTAATGTGCATTTTGCACCAGCTGAAGACGCGACAAGGCGGCCTGGCTAACACCAACATACAATGAATTGCAATAGTCCAGCCCGGTTGTAATAAAGGCGTGGATCACTGTTGTAAAGTGATCTTTTGACAAAATGTTCCTTATCCTTATTCAACTAATTTAGGATCAGAGGAAATGCACAGAATTATGGCATTAATGGTGCTGTGTTATTATCATACGTTTTGATAATGATTTTATAAATGGGAAACAGTCCAATTAAACGTTTCAGACATCATCATCATCATGATCATCAGAACCTAATTTCAAAAAGTCTATGTCATTTGACTGGAGTTCTGACTGTAAGTGGTCTTTGTTGGAACAGCTTTTATAAATGTTAATATTCTTATAAATTAATTGTCATAAAGGGTTTATGTACGTGTCATGTATTCCTATGAACAATATTCATAAATAAAGTATTACCTATAATATTTATATTACATAAATATAATATAAATATATATTATATTTAAATATAAATATTTAACATAGTATCCACACAGAGCTGCACAGTACACAATATTTATAGAGCTTCACATCATCCCCAGTGTATGGATTAACCATTACAGTGATAATCAGTATCCAGATAATACGCATTGTTTTCTGTAGCAGATATACAGTACAGTGATATCAGAGCTATATTTGGAACTGTGTTCCAGCCCCACACCAGAGAGGCTTAAATCTGAATGCTACACTACATCCCTGCATTTATGGATCAGATCTGGAGATCAATTTTCAAGGATTTCGGTCCAGCAGGTTGGACCGCTGCTGATGCTAAGCTCAATATAATCAATTAATTACTGCTGGCTCTTATTCACTCCTGTGTGTGACACTCCTGCATGTTGGCTTTGTCTTTTGGAGCCATGATCATGTTCCTAAAAACGAACTGATTCCTCCACACAGTTCTGAGCTGTGTGAATTACAGAAAGCAGCTGCTTTTTTCAAGTATGAAGCCAAACAGCACCACAGCCTAATGAGATGAACCTGATTTAGAAGCGTAAAGGTTATTCCCATCAATCCATGCCAGCATTTTATAAGTGCAACCATACAACCTATTAAGCAATCAGAGCAGCTAAAATGCTCGCTTAAATTACAGAGGATGATAAAATATCTGCTGCTGCTTGCAGTTTTGTAATTCTTCATTCAGTATTAGAATATATAAAAACTCAAGGATAAAAACAGCTCCTTGTGCAACTGGAGATCACAAGACGTGTGCAGTTCATCAAGCAGATGGCAAGGGAGATAGAATTACAGAGAGTTCATCTAAATGAGCCTCGAAACCAATCAGTGCTTGCCAAGAAAAATCCTAGGTGTTTATATACACTGATTCTCATTAAACCATCTCCAGTTGATGAAACTCAATACTGCTTAAGGACACCTGAATCCTTACTTATGTTATGCAGACGATGTAAATCATTCTACTCTACGTATTATTTTCCCATAACGCACAGATATCGTTATGTAAATGATGAATGTCAGAGATTTTAATAATATTCAGGGCATCATGACTAATTCTTATCTGACCAAGAAAATCAGCTGTTCCAATAAACGGACAGAATAAAACTGGCAGAAAAACAAGGTCCATGATTCGGCTTTGTAAACTGAAATGAGTTTAACGCCATGCTGAGCTAATATACAGTATGCGTCACATATAATAGAATTCACTTTTTTATTTATCTTACTGTTCCCCTTTTCTAGGAAATAAGCAGGGTGATTACATTCTTTTTCCGGTCCGGTTTTTATGGTTTATTCTTACGGATATCCTCCCAGCAGTATCCTCTCAGAAAAAACAGTACCTTTCCATGTTGTTGGTGTGATACCTTTATGGCTATGTCTTTTGTGCCTGTAATATCTGTCTTTTACAAAGAAATGTAGAAGTACTGCACCTTAAGAAATTATTTTAAATATGTAAATGAGCAATAATAGTTTTTAGAGCCAAGATTTAAAGATTCAATGCATGTACTGTTCTATGGAACGTGTCACAGACCTCCCTTTTGTTGCCTTTGTTTTGTTTTGTTTGCTATAGCCATATACATGTAGTGGGTTTTTTTTTACCTTTTTTTAAAAAATTCTTTTAAATTTTTTCCCATCTCATCTTGTCATTGGTCAAATCTCTAATGTGTGTGCCTTCATTAATTCCCTAATTAGTTTGTTTATTTAAATTTATGTTTTAATTTATGACTTCTGTTCCTTACAACAAAAGCTTGTCGTGGGTCTATGTGCATTACTGAGCACTCTTCACTATATATTTTTTTATCCTAGTGCCTGTTTTTGTTTTTGGTGAAGGATCATGCCTTGCTGACATCGCCTGCATGTGTCGTGACCTCTATATTGAACCATGACGATGACTTTTAGATTGGCCACAATAAACATCAGGCACTTGTGTCTTGTCTCATCACGCAGTGTGTTACAATAAATTACATACTAATGTACTCTTGAGAGGACC
>JAQLOM010000006.1:11686945-11698602 GCA_030068315.1 Chrysichthys thysi
TAGTATTAAAGGTATTATGTTTATAAATATATGTCTAGAGTATACTTGGTACTGCTGACTGCGGTGAGAAATGATCTTATGTCTTTGTGGGTAAGATGTCGAGCGCTCTTTCCTGTGGATTGAGTGACACCACGTAATCAATCACATTTGTCTGTAAGCAAATGTATAAGAAAGAGCACAGCGTTCAGATGAAGTAGCAGAGTTGAAAGAAGCACCTTACCTTCACCATCCTTGGTTAGTAGTCCTTGTATGACAGTAGAGAATTGGCAGTGACTAAAATTAGAAGAAAATGAAGCAAGAAAAATATTTACATTTACATTTGTGCCATTTGGTAGATGGGATTTCATTCATACACATGAGCGATTGAGGTTTAAAAGCCGCTCTCAAGTGAAAATAAGTGCGTTCTCTGTGTGTTCTCTCCATCTGAGGTATCAACATCTGACTCTGAAGACCTGGATGAGATGGAGAGAATGAGAAAAGATTACATTGAAGCCTTAAAAGAACTAAAGAGACTGCAGGTGAAATTCATAACTATATCAGTTTGTTTATATATGCAGGTGGTTTGTGCAGTCTTCGATCTTGTTGTATTTAAAGCAAGAATCTTATATGCCACTAAGGAGCAAGTAAATTATAAGATATACAAGTGGTTCAAGGTCATGTTTTGTCTTTAAGCCTGCAACTAATTACAGAGGAAAGGTTTAATGGCAAAGTTTAACCCCAACAGGATAAGGTGGTTGAGTCTGAGGGCCTGTGTCAGGAGATGCAGCAGGAGCTGACTCGAGCCAAGCAGGTGAGAGCCTGTTGCTTCACATGGAACTGTATGATTTTATTTGCATTGCCCAGTTTTCAAAGCGTCCCTAGGGGGAGCTGTCTTCCAGCTGCCTTGGTGCTCTGCAGTAAACCCTGTTCTGTTTAAAAATATCAGCTTCATGTGAAGAGGCTAGTACTGACGATAGAAAGCATGCATGCAAATATTTCTGACACATTTCTGTGTAAAGATTTGACTATATTTTATGCTTATATCATACCTCATTCACACTGTACTTAGATGCTCCATTCTTAGCCTTACGTGTATGATGGAATAAGCTGTCCTGGGTTCAGGAGGCATGTACCACCCACTGTATGTGGGAGTTGGAGTGTGTAGGGCACAGTAAAGATTGGAGCTTGTGTGTAGAAATAGTTCTCTTCAGTGAGTCATAAAAAATGGAATCAACTCCAAGCAGCGTTATCAGTTCAATCTGTTACATAAAACAAATTCATTAGTATTTCAACTCTAATTAAATATCATTAACACCAGATGAAGGGTTTGAACGACTGTGTTAATGTATTGGTAAAATACATAGAGAGTTATTGAGCATAGCTATTTAAGATGTTCAGTGGGAGGTTTTCTTTCTTTCTTTTTTTTTTTTACCTAAGTTTTTAAGCTCTTGTTGGATTGTTAATGAAATCCACCAATGAAAGATGAGAACATATATAAATATAGCTATGTGGGTATTTTATGTATCACATTACTCATTTTCACAGCCACTTGGCCTAAAAAAGATACCCGAGCTCTTTTCTTCTTCACTCTCAGCCTTGTGCTCTGTTTTTTAAAATTCATTTAAAACCTTTAAAGATGCAGAATTAAATAGGTTTGAAATTGCCGTTCTTAGTAATGTAAAACAAACCTTGTAGCATGAACACATATACAATTATTGTATTAAAATAAAGTAGAATAATGGAATACTACTACTACTACTACTAATAATAACACACAGCGTAGCCTGGTGGTGCAGATGTTAGCACTGTCATCTCACAGCAAGAAGGTTCTGGGCCCCATTGGGGCATTTCAGTGTGAGTTTGCATGTTCTCCTCAGGTCTGCATAGGTTTCCCCTAAGTGCTCCTGTTTACTCCCAAAGTCCAACGCCATGCAGATAAGGTCAACTGGCTGCTCTGTATTGCTCATACGTTTGAATGTCAGCTGGGATTGTCTCCTGGTCCTTACAACTCTGATGGATAAGCAGACTAGATAATAATAATAATAATAATAATAATAATAATAATAATAATAATAATAATAATGCACATTAAATATCAAATTAAAGCCATTCTATGTATTTCTATACAACATTTCAGTGAATAATCTAATAATGTGCTGAAAGAAATTAACTGATAATTTCATAACTTTTGAATGGAAGGATAAATCTGACCCCCAGCATGACCCCCCTTGACCATGTGATTTGGTCAAAGCCACCCAGCTCTGCGCTTTTGCCATGCTAAACAGAGAGAGAGATTTATGATCTTGGCACCACACTGAGCTCCATTACTTGCCAAGCTGAGAGCAGAAGCAACCAAGAGGGAGCGCTGAAAGCCCAGCCTTGAGCAAGCGAGGATTTATTTTAAAAGCCTGTGCTTCTTTCAAACCTGGATCTGCCTCTCTGAATCCGTTCTGCTCTCTTCACCCCCACCCACGCTCTATGTGCTATATATGCCATTAGAGTAACAGGTAGGCAGACAGGCTGCCCAGCAGAGGAGCAGCAGGCTTTTAAGTTTTCCCTTTGGAGATGAGTGTGCCATCCACGCATTGCACCGGGGCCACTGTGCACTGAAAGGTGTGTGTGTGAGTGTGTGTGAGTGTGTGTGTGGGGTGAGCTGTGACCCACGTGAGAATGGGCACGCGGTTCAGGAATGAGGTGTCTCCAATTGATTCTTTCATTGTGATGTGCAGCATGTGTGCAGTGCTTCAAATACACTGCTCCTGATTTGAACATAAGTAAAGAACCGCAATTACAAAGCTATTTGTTTCACAGTCTTAGCTATATGTATGGCTTTAACAAAGCGTTAATGCTGACTGTGGGTGGCATAATTCACTATTTATAACACCATGTAATAGTATTGAACATTAGTACTGAAGGTTGTGAATTATAACTAGTATAGTTATATTATATTATATTGATTTGTATGTTAAATCAAATATTCCTGTGCTGCTATCTCTATCTGTCTAGTAGCTTTACTATATAATTGCATGGTATTATCATAGAAAAGCAACGTGTTGTATAAAAATAAATATGAGCTAGAGACCCGTGCCTGCTAAGAGGATGGTGTACTAGAGCTTATGGTTTATTTGAACTTGGGAAAAGTTGGCAGCTGCTGCGTAAGTTTTGTAGAGATTGTTCCTGCCCTTAGTGTGGCTCCTTATAGCACATATCTTGTGCACCCGTGACCTGGGACTGATAGCACAAGAGACATTTGTGGAATGAGCACTTCTTTGTTCACTTGTGGACATCTGTAGGCTATATATGTGTACAGATGGTCTTATGATGTTGCAAAGCATTGGTCATAGATTTACCTTATTGGCCAACTCCTCTGTTGTTTTAATGAGGCACTACGGAAAAGTCTTCATTATTATTGATTACATTAAAAAGAAGCATTATTTACAGACAGATATTTATCTGACATACACAAGCTGAGAATCCATAAGGGCAGTGGCAGCTCAGGGGTTAAGACATTACCCCTTCCTACTGATCAGAAGGTCGGGAGTTCAAACCCAAGTACCACCAAGCTGCCACTGCTGGGCCCCTGAGCGAGGCCCTTAACTGCTCAGTTGTGTAAATGAGATAAATGTAAGTCGCTCTGGATAAGGGCATCTGCCAAATGACGGTAATGTAATAATGTAATGTATGAAATTACTATAAATCGGACTGAAAGGAAAATGAAGGGCAAATAAAAAAATGACTCATGGAACTAGTGCTACCTGTTCAGTACTGAGCACTACAGCAATTTTTTGCTTTGTAATTGAACTGGCCTTGTAGCATTTCTCTGGTCTTCCTTTTGTTGTTGTTGTTGTTGTTGTTGACCAAGTGCTGATCGGAAATGTATTCAGTGCACTGACATGCATGAACCTTTTTCTGGTGTGGTTTCTTCCCATCCATTCCAGTCCACACACACTCACTGGAGTTAAAATCAACAACATTTGTTCAGAATCAGAATACTTTATTAATCCCTGAGGAAATTATGTAAATTCCTGAATTATGTCATTCAAGCCAAAGAGTTAGGCTCTACATACAAAAGTTTGAATTTTCGCTGATCTAGAGCAGTGTTTGGTCATGCTGGGAGCGTGTGGAGAGTCTGAGAGAGGGAGGCGGCATGCCGAGCGTGCTGTGTTGGGGGAGAACCCCTTAGCACCGTACTCTGTGCATTCCCAGCAGCATGTTCTGACTCTTACTGTGCTGCTGCAGGAGGCAAAAGCGGCTGTGGATGAGAGAAGATCTCTGCAGACACAGGTCCAGCTAGCTGAGGCTGCACAGAAGCAGGCACGGGGGATGGAGATGGACTACGAAGAGGTCATCCACCTGCTGGAGGAAGAGATAGCAGAGATGAAGTCTCAGAAAGCAGAAAAATCAGACCAATCCAAGGTATAGTCTAAAGCCAATATAGTAAAGACATTAGCCCACTCCTCTAACTCCCACTTCCTGTTCCCTGCTTAGATCCAGCTCAGGTTTTCCTTCTCTCCTGTACTGTGAAAAGTAGGTCACTGTTTGCTTTGTATTATTCAGTAACTGGGCTGAAGTGCAGTGAAGGCTTTTAGGGTGATCTTGCTGTGTGAAGTGGGTTGATGAAGAAAAATCTGGTTAGCAGCCTCACCGGTCACAGAAGAATCTCATTTATGTTATCGTAGTTGTGTGATCACAATTATTCACCAAATAGAAAATGGAAGTGGAAGGTTGAAAAACATGACTTATTTCATGTCACTGAAAAGCTTGCCTACTTTCAGACCAGACAAGAAGTCATTTTTCCTGATTATCCAGTACCAGTCAAAAGTTTGGACACCCCTTCACATTCATAGCTTTTACTTTATTTGGACTATTTTCTACATTGTCGAACAACACCGAAGTCATCAAAACTATGGAATAACATATGGCACGTAATGAATTATGTGCTAAACAAATGTGTTAAAAAACAAAACAGAATATTTTTCATGTTTTAGATTCTTTACAGTAGCCACAGTTTACCTTGATGACAGCTTTGCACACTGTTGGCATTATCTGAAGCAGCTTCGTGAGGTGGTCACCTGGAATGCTTTTCACTTAACAAGTGCTATGAAAAGTCAACTAGTAGAATTTCTTGCCGTATTGCGTTTTAGAGACCATCAGTTGTGTTGTGTGGAGTTAGTACAGTAAATAGCCAAATGAGCAAAGGGAAACGGCAGTCCATCATTACTTTAAAACATGAAATGTCTTTTAAGCAATTCAAATAAAGAAAAACATTGAATTAAAAGTTGTGTCCAAACTTTTGACTGATACTGTATATTTAAGCACTAAAAAGAGAAAAAAAATGCCCTAAAAAAGAAAAAAACCTGGTATATGGTAGCAAGAAATTGTCCAAAGATGCATACCTAACAAGAAATAAGACATCACATAATTCACAAAATACTGGATGTTTTGCATCACCATTGTTAGATTGTAGATATGTATTTGGGCTTCAGCATTTGGAAAAAAACATGGAGGAAGGCACAAACCTCAGTGGGTTTTATTAAAACATTGTGCATTCAGCCTGTGATACTACGTATCCCATAAACTCTTCCTTCAGCCTCCCCTATCTTTAACAGTGCTGTGTATAAAGACCAATAATATTCTACACGCCTCCTTTTTGATTATTTTTATCATTTTAACCAAAAGTTTACTGTTCACATTGAATATGCCCCTTATGTCATTATCTAGCATTCACACTGGACACCAGATACAAGCAATTCATACAGCTTATATGAAGACTACTTTTGTGAACAGAGCAGCAGCATGTTTCACTGTTATTAAAGAAAAGACTGGAACTTGGAAGAGTTCAAACTTAAAGCATAATTGCAACACAGTTCACTTATGAATGTGGCATAACACAAGAAGGAATGAACAAATGAGCTTTTTCCAGGGTTACAGAGTGGATTGAAATGTTATTTAAAACTGAAAGGTTTTGCATGAATTTTAGAATTAATAACTTATAGTATCTTCAATATTTGACACAGGAGGATCAGGATCGGAAGAAAAGGACTGCTTTGCTTGAGTGTCAATTACGGAAAAGTGAAGTTGCAAGGAAAGGCTTTGAAATTTCTACTGGCAAACTTCTGCACTTTGTGGAGGTAACGTATAAATGTATACACTGTGCAATCAGGATCTAGGAAAATGTACTGAAACAGTTCCAATGTTTTTCAAATGAGCCTGGCTCTATAATAACCCACAAAGCCAGGGTTATAACCTTATATTAACTGTGATCTTGACCTAAGATCTCAGCCATGCAGTTTTAATTTCATTCCCTTTTAGTGCGTTCATGGAAATTGCATCATGTATTAATACACCTAAATTTGTTACGGCTTTTATAGGTAAAGATCCTTAACATTCTAAAAGGCTTCTCTCTATTAGGGAAATCCCTTGTAGTTGTTTCCTGCATTGAACCTTTAAGGGGTTAGGGGAGGGTTAGGAGTGGGACTGGCGACCTTGCCCTGTAAAATGCGTCCCGCCAAGAGACGTCAGAAATGATGCACCTACGTGCCGCTGATGGTACAGATAGGACGAGAGAGAGAGAGAGAGAGAGACGCATGATGATTATATAAATGATACTAATATCAAATTTCCTCCTAATGTTCAATTAATAACTGGGGTCTTTTTTTCCAGCTCATTCAAGACTTCCTAACAGAAAATCAAGGCTCTTACAGGTAAGAAAGAAGTTATCTGCCACCCTCATTTTTACCCAACAGTTAGAGAAGTATGCAACAGAATAAGCCAAAGTTTTTAGAACATCTAGAAACAGAACTCAGTTCAGGTGCAAGAGTAGCAATAATAGCACTGCTAGCAGAAACATTGTTTAATATCTGCAGATTTCTGACATTTCTGACGACATTTTCTAGAGATTACATTATGAAAAGTCTGTTGCGGAATAATAAAGGGCTTATCAGGTAAGCTTAAGAGTCTGACACGGGTTATATTATGTATAAAACTGAAATATTGTTCAAATATTATACATATTGTTTACATTTTCACATGTTCTGAATAACCCAGTTTATAATAGTGTCCCTGTAATGCCTTTATACACAACTCTAAGTTACGCCTTAATGTCTTTCATTACTATGTGCCACAGTCCTTACTGTGTGTTTGAATGGATGAACCTTTTGCAAGATCATCATCACACATCAATAAAAAATGAGTAAAGATGTTCGTTCTTAACAAGTACCGTTATTAATGGCTATGAATATATAACTCAATCAAAGCATCAGGCACGCTTCACCGTGACTTGTTTAAGCCCTGATCACACCGTTAGCTACCACAGTTATGTAATGATCATCCCTGCTGAATCAAATGGCTGATGAGACCATGGGCATTAGTGTGTTCAGGAGAATGGGGCATGTTTCTAACAAAACAATAGGTCTGAAAATTGTTCTTCAAAACAAAATTTAATTTTATCATCATTTCCTGCTGAAAATAGCGACGGATTGGTTGATGCTGTCACTATGTCATAATTAGACACAGTCTTTACATCAGTATGCACAATGTGCTGTATTACAAGCAACAATCAATTCCTGTCAGTTTTATTTGCATAGCACTTTTAATGATAGACATTGACACAAAGCAGCTTTACAAAAATCTGGGTTTAGATTTAGATCCCTAATCAGCAACCCAGAGACAAGACTGGCAAGCGAAAACTCCCTGAGACAACATGAGGAGGAAATGTTGAGAGGAACAGGACTCAAAAGGGAACGCGTCCTCTTCAGGGTGACACCAGATAGTGTGAAATCTTGAAATAATGAGAATGTGTGTTTGGCCATTTAAAAAGTCAGAGAGTGGATTGTTTGCTATGAACAATGTATATTAGGATATACCTCTAATAAGGTTACAGTGGGAATAAATCAGTGAAATAAAATCAATCAGTTAATGAAAACAATCAAATCTAAACAAGATGGAAGATGGAAGAGCTTCCCAGAATGGAACATATGCTTGTAATGCCTTTAAACAACCAACTTACAAGTGGTGCGAAGTATTTCACACAGGTTTCTTTCAGTTTCCTGAAAGTGTGGCGATTGTGCAATATTTTTTATGTTTCATAACTCTTTATCTGTGTCAGTGGGCCTGAGTACATGAAGCCCCGTACCCACTAACATTTTCTGTGTTAGGTGTCTCTCTGAACAATGGGCCGAAGCATTCATGCTGCCTGGACTCTGTGCTTTTGTTCCTTTCAGGTGAAAGGGAGGTCACTTCTGTATAGCTTTTATAATGAAAAACATAATACAAAAAGTCCGTCCTTTCAACACCAGAGCTTGAGGTTGAAGAGCTCTGAGAAAAAAGATTGGTTCCAGGAAGGGCTTAAGTGGGACTGATGGGCACAGCGCAGACGGTACATACACAGATAAAACATATTTACAGCAGAATTCCACCATAATTTGATAATTCTACACGTTCTACATTGGATTAGTAATTTGCCGTCAGTGCGTATTTATACTATTTATCCTGGAAATCAGTTCTGTGCTGCGCAGCTGAAGAGCGGTATATTTATGTGCACTGCTTGTGCAGCTCCAACATCCCTGGCTCAGTCAGCAACCTGGAGAAATTCTGCCCAATATTACGGGTTCTTGTCTGAGTCGAGCTTCACATCTTCTCCACATGTTCACAAGGGTTTTCTCCTGATAATCGATTTTCCTCTCACCTCCCCAAGCCATGCTGGAACTGGCAGTGCTAAATTGCCCATAGGTTTGTATGAGTGTGTATTGTACGCATGTGTGTTCATCGTGTCTTGGAATGGACAGGGTTTATTGTTGTCTCGGGCCCAGTGTTCCGCATTTGTGTTCTTACTTCTTCAAGCCGTACTTGAAGACAGTGCAAACTAATAAGATGATAATCCTGTACGCGAAATGTAATATAAAATGCAGGTCAGTTCTTAAGTCTGTCCATAATTTATCGTCTAAATCTATTTAACCCTCTCCAGGCAGGCGTTGCTGATTTGCAACAGTTAAAACTGTTCACTAAAACTGTTACTAAAATTTAATTTGAGCCTGAAAGGGTTAAGATGGAGCTGATCTCTATACCGCACCTCTTTACAAATGATCAGTGTAACATGTTTAATGGACTTCTTTGGAAATCAGTAGGTCGTTTTTGGTTACAGGTGCTGTATTACTTTTTATGTTGCAGTTCTGAAAGCGAGTCGAAGCTGGCTACACTGCCTCAAACTCTGGCTGCACAAAGTGGAAGGAAAGCATCTGGAACGGCCTCCACGCTTGCTTTGGAGGCTCGGGAGCTCATTCATACAATTCAAGGCATCATTGAGGCGGACTGTAAGTGAATCGATAACGATTAAGTGTCCAAATGTTTTGGAGCATAGTGCTTTAAACACAAAGAGGACAGTAAAAAAACAAACAAAGAACTAGTGGTATATGCATCATGTGCTAAAGATGTCGTGACTGTTTAATGAGTGATATATTCTGCTGCTGACAGATCATTACTCGGCATATAATAGCAAAAGCCTGATTTCCTGATTTTCCCTGCATGTATGATTTATATATTGAAGTTATAACAGACACAAGGATATGCCACTTTCATTTGGACCATTCCTTTATTTTCTCCCATAATAATATGGTATTGGGCATACTGAATACGCTGGCAAAAATGATCTTTTCACTGTGTAACATTAAAGGAACATATTAGAGTATGGAATAAACTAATCAGAGAAAAATCTCGTAATCTGGTTTTGGCGTACAGTGTGAAAAGAATTAGGTCAATCCAATAAGGAAGCACAATCTAAGGTGCATTTCCTACTACAATACGCCCATCGGGTCTGATTTGCCTCAGCGCTGCAGTCGTTGCCTGGATACAAATCTCTGAAAAGGCAATTGTCAGGTTCTTCAAAAGCACTGGATGTCACGCAGCACTCTGCAGGGAGCAGACGCCATACAAAGACACAGACAACAGTGTCAACTTGAAGCAGAAGGGGGCTTATTAAAACAAAACAGACCTATTCGGTGACAGGAAACTGTGTTTTAGTTACAAATATCTTGAATCAATCAGTAGCCTATTTTACCAATTGTTCACGTTTGATTAAGACTGCAGTGTGGGAAAGCATTGTTTTTGGTAAGTTTCTTAATACAGTCCAGTGTATTTTGCAGCATTGTTTAGGTTTGGAGAGAAGTGTTTATCCACTGGAATTCTCTCCATTTTTTTCGTTATCACGACCTAATTCTGGTTCATATTTAAACTCATTAAAGCCGTATTGTTGATGGCCTCCATTGAGATTTAGAGCAGATTCATGAAAAATAAAGTAGCACATACAATAATAGAAACTTTTTTTTCTTTTGTTAAACTGAATTTCCCTTCCATAGAGAAGGTTTTGATTGAGATTAATTACATAGGGAAAGTTGGTAGGTACCCTCGACATATAGTATGTAAGTTTATATAGGTTTCTGTTGAAGGCTTCCACTTAAAATGGCACATTTCCATGAATAATCATAATTTAATGTCTATGCGGATGTACTTGGCTGGTCTAGATAGCCTAGCCCTGATCCAGAAGGTCTCCCAACTTTGCTTCCTGCTTAATCTAACACACCTGATATAGTTATTCATAGCTTTTAGGAGTGTATAGAAATTAAAGCCAGGTGTGTTGGCATGAACCTCTGTGTGGTGGATGATATCCAGGAACAGTGTTGGGCACCTCAAGATGATGATGGATGAAACAGCAGAGCCAAACTCATAAACATGTGTGCCCAAACAAAACTTTCTCCCATTTTTAATGGACATTGATGGTTCTTACTGACTCCATTTCAGTAGGTGTGTTATTCTGGTCAGGGTTATGGTGGATCCGGAGTGTACTGCATCATCGTGTCCAGCAACACTAGACATGAGGCAGGAAGACACCGTAGATGGGACGCCAGTTCATCACAGGACACACACACACACACACACCTAGGGGCAATGTATCTTTACTTCTAATGGCATGTTTTTTGGAAATGGAAGGAAACAGGAGAACACTGGGAGAAACCCACGTGGTCAACACATGGAGAACATGCACAAAAACTCCACATAGACAGTAACCTGAGTGCAGGAACACACCGTTACAGGCAAATTAAATTCATGATAAGTTGAATGCATAATTGGCATAATTTTTTTTAAAGAATCAAGAGAAGTTTTCCCTGTTTGCAAAATGTAAACATAATAAGTCCTAAATATATTGCAGATTTAGTAGATGTTCACACGTATATTATTCCGGTAAAAGTATAAATACTCATCTAACAGAAATTTCTGGTATGAAATAAGGTACAGTTTCTAATAATTTATTCAAGTTCAGAAGTAAATAAAAAAAACAAGTTTGAAGGTAAAAGTAAAAGAAGAGTCAAAAAATTCAAAAGGTTCCACCACCTTACAACCAGAATTCCAGAAAAATTGGGACATTCTTTATAGTTGAATAAAATGAAAACAGAAAAAGATTTTCAAATCACATGAGTCAATGTTTTATTCACAACAGAACACAGATAACATAACAAATGTTCAGACTGAGAAATTTTACACCTTTATCCACTAAATGAGCTCATTTCAAATGTGATGCCTGCTACAGGTCCCAAAAAAGTTGGCACAGGGGAAACAAATGGCTGAAAAAGCAAGAAAGTTTAAAAAGCTTCAGCTGGGAGAACATCTACCAACTAATTGCGTTA
>JAQLOM010000006.1:11714525-11727453 GCA_030068315.1 Chrysichthys thysi
TATTTACACACACACACACACACACACACACACACACACACACACACACACACACACACACACACACACACATGAATATATTCATTTAAATGTGTAATATTCTGTCTTCCTCCCACTCTCCGTTCTGTCGCTTGCTCCAGGTTAAAGGTCCGGCTCTGCTGTAATGTCTGTGCTGTAATGACACGGCATTGATCAGCTGTCATGTTTATTTGTGTAGCCATCCTCCGGGTGTGGCCTTGACGACCATTTACTCCACACTTACACAGATGACATACTGAAAGGATTTCTGTGGCATTTATCAAATAGACATGATGTTATATAAAGCCATTTGCAAATGCAGAGGGAGCAGATGGGATCTGTTGTTAATCCCATGCTGATCCAGGCCTGCTTGTGGATCCGCTTGGAAAAAGCAGCATCAGAAACCACCAGGCAGCAGATACTCCCTAACACCGTCCTTCCACCATCATATCCCACAGTGGTGTATTTATTGTTCTTAAACATGTTATGTACTGGTCTTATTAATAATGTATTATTTTAGCTATGGAATTGATCGTGTATGAAGTAAACAAATGGAGGCTGTAGAAAATCTTTCAGTTTGTTCACTGGACATTGAATATGAACCTAAAAAAAATTGCTAATGAAATTTCCTAGCTTCTGACCAAATATATATCCATATAGTCATTTCTGCTCATGTATCGGAACTTATTTAATAGAACATGAATGAAATGTAATCTGTTTATGTGAGGCATTATTCGAGAGTTATAGCAAAACTTAAAACTGCAATATTGTACTGAGTTACTGAGTGACTCTTAGTTATATCTTCAACAACTTTTATTCATTTATTTATCTTTTAATTATAGTTTACACAATTTGTTTCATGTGCAGTTATGATAGTAGGCTATACATTTATTATTTTACAGTCATCTAGCTGAATTTTATGCATACTCTGTATGGTTTTGTATATTTTAGATACAAGTCGGGTTTATTAATGCAGTGTCTGAGCAGTTGGCAATAACAGTAACATTAATGGTTGTAATACGCAAAGCACGTTGAAGGCATCCAGAAGTGCTCAAGCTGGTCACAGCACAAGATATTCAAAATCTCTAAACTAGGTAATCTTTTAGGACACTACACACCTGTCATTAGGACACTAGGACGTTTTCCATATGCAACGTAATTTATTCTGATCTGGATCAGAAGGTTGATTGGCAAGCGTAGACAGCGGCACAGTGCAGATCCTCAGCCACGTCTTCTCTTTAGGATTCTTCTGGTCCAGACCGGATTCTCAGATGATTGCAGTCTCTGGGACCAGAAGCTCTGCTGACACCATTTTAACAATCTGTAGGCAGTCTCATTGTGTGACCTGGATTATAGATGGTCCTAGAAAAGAGAAAGGATGGCCATTTGTCACTGTGGTTTGTTACTGGAGATTCGAATCACACAATACTGTGTTACGGGGAATTTGCATTTACAATGTTTGGAACTCCAAACATCTAGGTATAGTTTGCTGTAATGTCAAACTGTGGCTCAGGCAGTATACGTCAGTTTATTGGCATCTGAAAATAGACAGTGAAAAACCCCCCAAAAACTATTTAAAAAACATTTGGAAAAGTTTACAACAAGACATTCGATGTAGCAGTGTGTGTGTTGGTAGGAGGGTGGATGAGAAGGAGGCAGGTATCTAAAACACTCATTTATTCATTCATATTTATTAACTCCATTATCCTGGGCAATGATGTAGTGGATCAGGAGTGTATTGTAGAAATACTGGGTGCTAGACAGGACCACACCCTCTGCAGGAAGCCACTGCATTACAATTCATCACACAGTCATGTACGCATTCACATCTTGGGGCAATTTTGAGTAAACCATGCAGCTGCAATCAGGTTTTTGGGAGGTGACAGGAAACCGATGCTGACACGGCAGAACATGCAAAACATCCAGTAACCCAAATCCAGGATTAAACCCCAAACAGAACCGGTTGTTTCTGAAAGCCTAGAAACCTAACTGGCTTCTATCATAAATGCTTGAAAACTTCAACCTTCACTTTTGTTTCTTTTCATGCTACATGCACATTTCGATTAATGACCTCAAGTCTGCCATGTCCCCCTTCTCCATGTTCTAAACGCTAACTCTCATCTCTCTGTTCAACTATATAGCCATAAAGGGAACGAGATAGTGCTGAAACACTGTAACCCCATAACCACTCCCACTCACCTCCTCCCCCATGCATTTGTTTATGATATAAATTGCTATTTGTGTGATTATCCCAAATTGGTGCTCTGGAAAAAAAAAGACAGAAAACAGGCTGTACATTTTGACATATTTTGTTCCATATTTACGTTTATAATGTACAGTGTTTATTGCTTGTACGTGTTCCCAGACGTCCCCGGATATCAGCGGTCCAGATGCTTAGCCCTCGCTTCCCTTTGGAGATGGAGTCCAATAAGTGGTACATTCTAAGATGAAAAAGTTGAATTTCATTGCGATTTGCTTGTTTGTGACCCATTTGTTTGCCCACCATTCCCCTAACAATCCACACTGGCTGCTTTCCCCCGCAGGATTGCGAGACACTGGTACATTTTTTTTGCATCATTCTTATTAAGCATATTTCATATAATTGAATAAGACGCCATAAAGTTCCAAATCGTAGTTAAAATATTAGAGGGAAACGCAAAGATCCATCTCATGCTCATCTAAAATGTTTTAAAACAATAGTAAATTATTTAAATAGTAGCAAAATAAGCATTACATTACAGACACCCTTATCCAGAGTGACTTACATCTGTCTCATCTAAACAACTGAGCAGCTGAGCTTTAAGGGCCCTGCAGAGGCAGCTTGGTGGTGCTTGGATTTGAACTTACAAGCTTCTGAGAAGTAGTCCAACATCTTAACCACTGAGCTACCCCTGTCTTGCACAGTTGTCTAGCACAGCTGTATTGACTACAAATGCACTAGTGGGAAAAACAAATAATTCATTGCATGCTATTATATTTATATAAGCAACAGTTAGAAATGAATGTTATAGAAAGATGTTAGTGAGGACATCATCATACATGGCTAAATAACATGATGAACTTTAGGTAATACAGTAAATGGCTTTGTGGAGGGTTTGTGGACACCTGACCATCACAGCCATATGCAGACCTTCCCCTAGCGCCTAACGAAACTGGAAGCATATAACTGTCTGGAATATTTGTATGCTGTAACATTAAATGTTCCCTTCTCTAGAACTACGGGGCAGAACGATGTTCCAGCATGCCAATGTCCCTGCTCTCAAAGCAAGTTCCATAAAGACGTGGTCTGCCAAGGTTGGTCTGGAAGAACTCAACTGATCTGCTCACAACCCTGGCTTTAACCTCACTGAACACCAGCTACAAGCCAAGCCTTCTTGCCTGACATCAGCACCCAACCTCGCTAAAGCTCTTGTGGTTAAATGGGCACAAATCCCTACCGTCATTTTCCAAAATCTAGTGGAAAGTGTTCTCTGAAGATTGGAGGCTGTTGGAAAAGGAAAGAGCAATCACCTCATAATCATGCCCAAGAATCTGTAATGGGACGTTAAAGGACATAGGGGTGTGATGGTCAGGTGCCCACATACTTTTGGTTATGTACTGTATGTTTTCCATTTTAAAACAGAAAATGAGGGATAATGACCCACTCATTACAATAGCCATCATATTATATCAAACCTTAATGATTGCAACTAGCTTCAGATATGTAGTGTCATGTCATTTCCAAAACCTGCTCAACAAGAAAGGAGGACCAAAAAAAGGGACCAAAAATGGGACATTAGCCTTTGAACAGGATACCCAGTGTGGCAAGGTGGTGCAGTAATTAGCACTTGTGCCTTTGGGTTAAAACCTCTTGGCTGACTGTGAAGAGTTTGCATGTTCTTCCTGTGTGGGTTTCCTCCCTTACCACAAAGACATGCAGATTTGGTCAACTCTAAATTGCCCATTGATGTGAATGTGAGTGTGAACGGCTGTTCATCTCTGTGAGCCCTGTGATAGATTGGTGACCTGCCCAGCACGTATCCTGCCGCTTCCATGCGACCCTGATGGATAATGGTATAGATAATGGATTGAGGGAGAATACCTAATAACTTTGTTATGTAATAAAACTATAGGTTGAGGCATACTGTATGATTTGTCCAAGATGTCAGGTCAAAATAACACTTGTGATTATTCATTCATTCATTCATTCATTCATCCATTCATTCATTCATTCATTCATTCATTCATTCATTCATTCATTCGTTCATCTGTTCATACATTCACACTGTCAAACAGCAGAAAGGTCCAGAGAGCTATTTTATTAAATATCGAATTAGAATGACAATTTTAAAAGTAACAGAACTGCATCATTTTCAGTATATTTCAAAGGGGCATATGATAAGCACATTAGGATTTAAAGACACTGATAGCATTTATGACCAAAAACTGACTATGAACCTTCCTAAAAATCTCACCAAACCCTATAATATATGAAGCGTAGTGCTCATAAAATACTTGCAAATTAAAAAAAGTTATGAAAAATAAATTAGATCATGAGAGGGAAATATTGTAGCTACATAGCGGTTGTAAAAGCAAAAAAGGATGTGTGTGTGTGTGTGTGTGTGTGTGTGTGTGTGTGTGTGTGTGTGTGTGTGTGTGTGTGTGTGTGTGTGTTTAATGAGAACAGTGCTGCGAGCTGACGCAACAGTGATGTGATGCAGCTAGAGATAATCTGTCTGCTTCTAATGGCTCCTTCACCATAACGGCAAGCAAATGCTGTCAAATCACAAATCATCCTATAAAATATATATCTAATGTGTTCTGTAAAAACACAGTCACAGTGTGGGCAACGAGAAGCAGAGGTGGGAAATTATTCATTTATTTATTTACTTACTTACTTACTTACTTACTTACTTACTTACTTATTTATTTATTTATTTATTTATTTATTTATTTATTTATTTAACGATAGATGGCACCTGAAAATTACCAAAATGTTAAACACCACTTTACAAAGCTTTAAATATTTTGGACCCCATACTCATTTTTATTGCAGAATGAATGCAATAAATGTATAATTATTTGCAATTTAAGAACTTATATTAAACTGACCATGACTTACCGTTCTAAGCTTGTTGTGGGGAAATTATAAAAAAAAAAAAGGAAAAGGTAAAGAAACCTCAGTATTTTCTCCTGTCCGAGAGACCCGGTGGCCATTTATACCAGAGTGCTCCTCTTCCCACGTGTATCAGGGGTGGGTGGCACATAGCTGTTGACACCGCTGTCGTTTTGCTTGCTATACTGGGCAGACGGCGGAGACTTCGCCACAGGCTGAACGGGAGGCTGCTGCTGTGGGTCCGGAGGCTCCTGATCATACTCCTTAGTGGGGTCTTTGCCTCGGCAGTCGTAGAGGACACAGGAGATGAGGAAGACCAGGAGCAGGATCACATAGCTGGCAATGAGAATAATGAGGTTTAAAGTGACTGGGTCAATCTCCAGGTAGAATTCCATAAAACCCATGGCAATGCTTCATTCCTCACACCGTGCGCTGAGAGAAATGTGAGCACCATGGACCGCTGTCTTGTGTCTCTGCTGAAATATCCCAGAGCGCAACAGCAGGGCCATCCGTGCAGGACAGAGTGCATATGGAGCTTTGCAGTGAAAAGATTTTAATCCTCCGTGTCACTATTCCATCCTCCAACCTCGACTTCCTGCAAACAGTGATTAACTCTTGAGCCTTTTAATGACTTTAGCTACCATTTTAATTTGATGAACTGCATGCTGCTGGATGATTTCGACAAACCACACGCAGATGTAGACATATAGCACTTTTACAGCACTATTTTAACCTTAATCTGTTGAAATATTCCGTACACATGCGTTACAAATATGTTAGAGTAGGAATATGACTTCCTTTGGAAAACATTACGTAGGAGTTTGTTATTAAATATAAATACTAAGTGCATGACAGTATTCTGTACCTATTACCTGACTTTAGGTTTCAGAAAATATTCCTATGAAAGCTGTAAATATTATTGATGGCAAGATATTGCTTAATGATAGAATATTTAGAGAACATGAGAAACTAGGAGAAAGAGATTTGTGTCATCTGTTGGACAGTGAGTTGAGTATAGGTCTGCACACAGTGTGTATTGATGTCACATATGCCATAGCATATCTACTATAACTGACTATAAGTGACAGAGTAAAGGTTTTAGGCCAGTGATTGTCAAATTTAAGCAACCTTCTTATGGCTGTAATGCTCAGTCCACCTATTTCACTTGATTAACTACATCAGTGATGCTGGATTAGGACAGGATTAGGACAAGGAACTGTGCGTGAAGATAGGAACAGGGTTGATGACAATAATTGTTTTCTTTTTTATTTATTAGAAAGTGTGTTATGATGCCATATGTAAAAAATAAGAAAGATTATTTGTTGAAAAACAAGTTTTTACATGCCTTTTTTGGTAACTGACATAATCCTAGTCCATCTAAAAAAATCATGTTCTTTTCATAAATATGTTGTTCAGTTTTCATTTTATGCCTTGCACACACATATAGGTCTAAGTGTATGTGTTCCTATCTATAAAAAAACGGCCATAAATGCAGGTTAGACATGATTAGACATTCTACTAAATGATGTGAAATTAAATGTATTCAAAAAATATTAAACATGTATTGTATGATGAGGTCAAGTAACATATAAATAGGATCGATGATTATATGATGTGTTATTACATACAGTCTACACAGTACAAAACAATGGCCATGCAGTTCAGATTAAAAGTGTTATAAAGCGTATTTTAATTCATGATGTGTACTCATATAAATGTTTGTAATGACAGCCTGCATTATATCTAGTCTGTGTCACTGCTGTGTGGCTGTCACACATATAAAAAACAAAATATCTGTGAATTTGTTTCTACAGCCGTTCTGGCGAAAATCCCAGACAAAAAACAAAATTAACAATATAAAAATTAAAAAAGAAAAAAAAATACATACATAATGTACACAGACATCTCGAAAGTAAATAGACACCATCGCTTTTGAAAAATGTATTTCTAGAAACTGTGACTGTGACTTGATTGACGTGAGAGGAATCCCAGGGTTTTGTTCAATCACACGCAGGCTAAGTCCATCCTCAGACTGATCCACAATTCGCCCTCTATGAATATCAGACAACTCTTTTGCTTCTGGTGTTGTTCACAGATTGTTCACAGTTGTTGCTATAAACAATTAATATACTGTAAACTGAAATTAATAATAATAATAATAATATATTAACAAGCTTGAAGCATCAGGTGGTGTCTGCATAGATGTAATGAAGGCTGTCTATCTTTGACATATCTGTATATGTATATATATATGTTGGATTTCAAGCTCTACTAGGGTTTCAGTGTACCCACTAGAGTGCATCGACTTGCTGAGTGTCTGCCCAGTTTTTGGCCTTGTCTGAGTTTCCAGCACAGAGCAGTGAGGCTGAGCAGCAGCAGACTGCTGGAGAGCAGCACCAGCCCCAGGATGGAGATGACAGAACCATGGGAGTTGATGCTGTAGGCTACAGCTGAAACTGCAATGCCAATCATCAGGAGCACAATGCTGAACGGCAAAGTGCAATGATAGCAGGAGTGCTCTGTTCCTCCAGTGGCCTCAGTCAGCTCCAGATGTTGGTCTAAAATGGAGTTTGTCCTCACTGCATGCTCAGCACTCATGTTTCAGGGTATAGAATCACTTATCACTTTTATTTCAAGCACCTGAAGCTTTACTCGGTGCCCCTTTTATTTGTTTCCATCAGAGCATCTGGAAGGACAACGGAAAGTGGAAACTTTGGGGTCTTGGGGTCAACTGTTTAATTATTAATAGTTATAACAAAGAATAATATTATAGTAGCAATAATTAGGAGTCATACAGTTCCAGTCATTCATTTTCATAAAATGTAGTTTAAATCTATCAACATGAAAATTAAGACTAGCTGCAGGGTTATATAAGGCTAATATGACTATGAGTAACTGAGTATTTGCTAATTTGCAATGAAACCTTTTAGTGTAGGTCATCAAATAATCTCACCACTTACCATGTGCCTTGTGGAGGGGAGTTTCTCTGTGATATCTCAGTCTGAAATGAGAAATCAGTAGAACAAGAGGGTGATCCTGTCTCTTCACCCCATGACTGGATAAATTAACCCTCACTATGCTGAACTTTAGGTGGATTTGTATTTCACTTAAAGATAACAATGTGAAATATGATCATATTATGAACTATTATTGTGTTACATTATCTTATATGGCTATATTACATTTAAACATATATCAGGATAGCGTTACAGCCTTCTTAGTTGTTCAACATTTTCCCAGAATTTGTCTTTTCTTTCTTCAAAAACACAAAAGTCCTGGATCTTACCAGGGTGCAGTACGCAGGTTTAAGTAATAACTTCAAAAATGTTTCATTCATTCATTCATTCATTTATCTTCAGTAACTGCTTAATCCTGGTCAAGGTCATGGTGGATCTGGAGTCTATCCCAGGAACACTGGGTGAAACGTGGGAAAACTCACTCCAAACATGATGTCAGATAAGCTCGATTGTTTTTAACACATTTCAATTCATAAGTAGAACCTGGGCAGACAGGTTTCAGTGATTCAGAACAACCTCACCAAACATTTCTGCTAAATATGATCTCTTCAAGAAAAGTAAGTACAATGACTATGCTATAAAAACATTTCACTAGACTTTTAGTAGAAATCTTTGGAAAAATACAAGGACACTTTCTCCTTTCACTGTTACACCAGGCTAATGGGAACTGCTGTGAGACAGGAGAGAAGGGTCAGAGAAATCATCCATCCATGAATGACCCCCTTGAAGGTCAGCCTTCAGGCTGCAGGGTGCCACATCATCCCAGAAGGCAAAACAAATAATTGAGTCCCAGCTGCAAGGCCACACGGTGTCCTGGACACTCTGCCATGATGTGGATTACTGACAGATGTGTTATACTCTTTCATCCTCTCTCTGCTCGTCCTGCTGCGGTGCTCTAATCTGACTCTTACTCTACATCCCTGTAAACTCCATATTCAACATGCAGGTGGCTCGTTCCTGATTTCACAGAGACATGTACTACTTAGGAACACTACATGTTGTGTCTTAATCATTTGGCTCCATGTAATTCTGATTTAAAGAAGATGTGTGTAGTAGCCCCTGGTTGGGGATAGATCGAGCAGATTCTCTTACCCATGGGGGATGCAAGGAATGGGGTTTATTGGGGCTTTTCAGCATTAACTCAGTGGACAAACAGACACCATCCATGATTCAGCTCGTCAGGGCGTCTCCCATCGCCGCTCACTGCAAGGCATAAATAGACGGGTGTTAATGACTGCCAGGTGTTGCCACTTGCCACTTGCCTAACCGGTTGCTCTCTGAAGCCACTAGGCGACGCCTGGCCACGCCCACGCCACCACAGTGTGAACCCAGCACACTTAGGAACACTTACAAAATATTTTTATTCATAATTCGGATCATTTTAAGATCAATCTAAAGGAAAGTGTTTGGCAAATGAAAGCACTTATTTAAACTGGCAATTAGACAAATTTTTTGCCTATTTATTAAAGTCACTACATTGGTACAAAAATGTTCTAAGTAATCTTGGGTCACTTTTACTCCGAAAAGCAATTCAGGTCCCAGTCTGACAGACAGACTCCCAGCAAACACGAGGAGAAGAAAGTACACTTATATTGTCGTTCGTTGCAGTGCAAATGCCTTTGAGGTCCAATTTTGTATTTTAATAAATGAGTTTAACAGGAAAGCATGTTATTTTTTCAAAGTAAAAGATACGAACTAAATAAATTAATAGACTTCAGGGAAACTCCATAGTTTTTTTTTATCTTAGCTTGTGAAAAAAAGCCAGTTGTGTAGCATAATAATAAGGAAAAAAGAAAAACATAACAAAATACCATTCGAGTAATTAAACATGCATTTCCTGCTGAAAAATCCAGCTCACGCTCATCAGCTACAGGCTACGCCAAAACACAGGCCAAGCTGGTAAGAGCTGGTTAATTAAAGCAGCTTGTAAATGTCAGCTACAAATGCCTTTTCCTCCAGTTTCACTGTCACAGACAAATTTCCACCGTTGAAATAAAGTCACAGGAATTTTGCTAGAGTTGCGGCACGCTGCCTTCCTCTCAAATGTTTGGTGTAAGATGGTCTTACAGCAAGTCAGTCTTTTTCTCCTCATGACTTTCTGATAGAATTCAGCCATGTTTACTATTGTCTTTGGTCTTGGTTCATGCAAATAATAAGCCTACAAGATCCCCAGTCTTTGCAAAATCATAGATAATCTTGAAAAGTCATTTGGTGTAATGGCACATTGTTTTTCGTGGTGAAAGGGGTATCAGACTTTATATGGTTAAATATGTATGGTTAGCATAATGCTACACTGAATTTAGCACAACAGCAATCCTAACCATACACCAGAAGACTTCGAAAAGACTCTGAAACCATTTTTTAAAGACTAAAATATGGCCTCCTCCACATCTAACAACAAAGTACCATCAGTCAGAGTGCCTTTTAGTCACAAACTATGATTGTGCAAAGACCAAGGCCTTCCCATGGTGTATCCTCCATGTCTATCTACCCACCAGAGATGTTCCTGTACCAATTTTGCTGTTTCCTGTTTGGTGCTGGAGGTCACCTTTTGACTGTTGATAATGTCCACATCACTACTTGCATGAGTTAAGAATAAAAACTTATGATAATCTTAAAAATGTGGTTCATTTTATCTGAATGTCAATATGAGTTAAATATTTGTACAAGTTATGCCAGTTATCTATGTATTATAAGTTCTTGTAGGATAATTAAAATAGTTTCCAGTGTTTGGCTCAACAAAGCATTCAGACCACGATTCTGCTTGCTAAAATTGCCAGACAGGACAGGGTAAAAGAAAAAAAAAAAAAAGAATGTATAAAGTGTAGAATATCCAAAGCATGGAATGGTCAACAGTGGTTATCTACACCTTCCCTTTTTTTTTTTTTTTTTAAATACAAATTGAATTATGCCATCAGTCTGTAGAGACATGTAGGGGGTGAAGCTGGAGCACCACTTTGGACTGCAGAAGGAAACCAGGGTACCCAGAGAAAACCCACACAGACATGGGGAGAACATGCAAACTCCACTCAGAAAGGCACCCAGGCCAATTCTGGGCATCGAACCCAGGACCTTCTTGCTGTGAGGCGACAGTGCTAACCACTGTGCCACCCTTGTATTCACTAAATATTTGTTTAGGATAGGAACTAATGTTTCTCCCACCTTCTGGCTCCCAGTAGCTTATAGTCAGGCAGTAAGGCATGCAGAGAAACAGATGTGGCTGTTAGCCAGTGGCATGATGGCGGAAAGGAAACCAAACAAACTGTTTGGGGCGATTTCACTCTTGTAAACAACAATGAAGCATGTTTCAAGCACCAAAAAAACAAAACAAAAAAACCCCAACAAATAAAATAAAATTAATTAATTAATTAAGAATAAAAATAATTTTCAGCATGGCACGATGGCGGTTAGCACTGTTGCCTCACACCTAGAAGGTCCTGGGTTCGAGCCCCGGGTTCGGCACTGGTGCCTTTCTGTGTGGAGTTTGCATGTTCTCCCCGTATCCGTGTGGGTTTCCTCCGGGTTCTCCGGTTTCCTCCCACAGTCCAAAGACATGCACAGAGGTTATTAGGCTAATTGGTGACTCTAAATTGGCCGTAGGTGTGAATGTGGGTGTGAATGTGGGTGTGAATGGTTGTCTGTCTCTGGGTGTCGCCCTGCGCTGGATTGGTGACCCGCCCAGGGTGTAACCCCGCCTCTTTCTCACCCGAAGTCAGCTGGGATTGGCTCCAGCTTCCCCCCGCGACCCTGAACAGGATTAAGCCGCAGAAGATGAGTGAGTTTGTGAAAATCCTGCAGTTTCCAACATTCTGCGTTTGGACACTTCACATGTCCCCCTCAGTCGTGCACTTGGACATACTGTGATGTGAGTTCCTGTGGACTGGAGAGAAACTTCTGCATCTCATTAGAGTTTGTGTTTGTCCATGGTGCAGCTTCATCAGTGTAGGATCCTCTGTGAGATGCTGGTGTGTAGGGGATGAGTCCTGAGCTGGAGATGCAGCAGTGTTTATCTGACTGCGCGGAATAATTACTGCAGCAACTACAGAAATATTTCCTGTCCAGAGCCGCTTCCCTCCGTCCCTCCGTCCCTGTAGCTTGAGCTTCTGGGTAACTTCTGGACATTTTAAAATAGCTCCCGAAATAACAGCCTCCAGCCGGAGAGAGGAGCCGAGCGGAGAGCTGAGGAGATGAAGCTCCATGGAAAGTTTTATTTCGGGGGTGAGGAGTGAGGCCAGATGGCGGACGGCGCAGACACGGACTCCCTGCCCGATGCCGAACGCGGCTCCTACTCGGTGAGTTCCGTCCGGTTCACCGCGCTGTTCCTTCTTCTTCCCTTTTCTCTCCTTTCGCCTCTTTGTTTGAGGAGCAGCGGCGCTAACAGGAAGTGCTCCGGGTCGGAGTTAGAGGGAAAAGTCTAACAGCAGAACAAAAGGACGGAGAGCTTCATGACGGACGGCAGCTTCAAGCCACAACTGATGTGGAGAAAAACACACACGAGCTAACGGGAGAAACCCGCAGGGAGCCCAGGGTCCGAAACTAACAGGAAGCACGGAGCGAATCCGGAGGGACACTGTGGAGGGGACAGAAACGGGGACAGAAACGGGGACATGCTAACATCACAGGACAGAGAGGGGGGGAGAGGTGTGTGTGTGTGTGTGTGAGAGAGAGAGGTGTGTGTGTGTGTGTGTGAGAGAGAGAGGTGTGTGTGTGTGTGTGTGTGTGAGAGAGAGAGAGAGGTGTGTGTGTGTGTGTGTGAGAGAGAGAGAGGTGTGTGTGTGTGTGTGTGAGAGAGAGAGAG
>JAQLOM010000006.1:11782332-11792389 GCA_030068315.1 Chrysichthys thysi
TCACACACACACACACACACACACACACACACACACACACACACACACACACACACACACACACACACATTACTCTCCTAATGTCTCTTACTCATAGTACACATGCGGAGCTTGTTCTGTCTCTTTCTCACTCACCGACTCGAACAATCACTCCACATTGTGTGTGCTGCGGTGAATGAAGATTCTTTTTGTTTGTTTGTTTGTCATAATTGCGGGTATTGATGCTTTAATAGTTTCTCTCTGAGGTCTGAGTTGGGAGTAGCTCTTTTTGTGTGGCCTTATTATCAAAGAAAATGTTTTAATGAAGTAATGATTTCTTTTTTGCCTTTAACATGTTAGAAAACAGAGTCCAGTTTAAGAGTATGAGATATAAAACCAACGCTTTGTGAATGTCATGGTGAAACTGGGCTTTCAGTGATTTTTAACTGTTCTTTTTTAAACATGCATCTTTAATAGAAAAAAAAACCCAACAACAACATGAATTTGGTGCACAAGTTTTTATTTATTTTGGGTTCTCTGAAATCAACTCAAAGTCCAAAGTATACAGTACCTAAAGTGTCTAAAACATACATACGCTTTCTTAGATTACTAATTCAGTTGTGCTGAAAGTTCCAAGTGTTCTTAACTTCCTGTTATGGATCATGACTGATCGCCGGTTGGTAGCTTCTTTGTGCACAATATAAGAAGTTTGTTCGACAGCACTCACTGATTGACCAACACACAGTACAATTGGAAAGTCCAACGAGCTCAGTGCAGATTTAAGAACGATGATAAGTTTACGCAGCTCAGGAATGTCTCTTGTCTTATAAACAATCTTGCAGATTTCAAGATCATCAGTTCAAACAATTTCATGTAAGTACAAGTAATTAAGAGTTTGCATGTTCTCCCTGTGCCTGTGTGAGTTTCCTCAGGGTACTCCGGTTTCCTCCCACAGTACAAAGACATGCAGATTAGGTGGACTGGCTCCTCTAAATTGCCCATAGGTCTGAGTATGAGTGTTTGCGTCTGTGTGTGTGAGCCCAAGTCCCGGGTTAGTGGAGGGTTGGATGTGGGGCTACTGACCTCACCCTGTGAAATGCAGTCCACTTGACACCCTGTGTGCCGTCGATGGCATGTGAGGACTATGGATGGATAAGTTATTCAGAGAGGTAGCCACTTTGTCAAGCCACTTTGCTGGAAGAAGATCCAAACTGTCACCCTCAGTTGAGAGGAAATTGATTTGGATGTTCAGGAACAACCTAGAAACCATCAAGGCACAGGACTGCCATGAACTGGAAGCTGCTGGAACACCAGTGTCACTGAATACAGGCAAGAGAGTTTTACAATGCCTGACATCCAAGAAAGAAGCCCCTGCTCCAAAATCATCACATTCAAGCTTGAATAAAGTTTGCACTTGACCATGTGGACAAAGAAAAAGCCTTCTTGATGAATGTTTTGTGATCAGGTGAGAGGCAAAGATTGAGTAGTTTGGCCACAGTGACCAGAGGTACAAGATAAGATAAGATAATCCTTTATTAGTCCCACAAGTGGGGCAGGGGTAGCTCAGGGGGTTAAGATGTTGGGCTACTGATCGGAAGGTTGGGAGTTCGAATCCAAGCACTGCCAAGCTACCACTGCTGGGTCCTTGAGCAAGGCCCTTAACCTGCAATTGCTCAGTTGTTCATAAAAAATGAATGTAAGTCGCTCTGGATAAGAGCGTCTGCCAAATGACAATAATGTAATGTAATGAAATTGCACAAGGAAATAGTACAGAGGAACACTGTCCCAACAGTGGAGCATGATGGTGGAAGCATCATGCTCTGGGGGTGTTTTGTTACCAGTGGAACCGATGCCTTGAACAAAGTGGATGGAATAATGAAAAACCTCTGAATTCTTCAGCATAATTTCAAACCATCAGCTAGATGGGTGTTCCAAAAGGATAATGCACCTCCAAACACACACCTGAGCTGGGCGTGGAATGGATAAAGCAGGCTAACATTAAGGTTAAAGCAAGTCCTGACCACAGCTCTATAGAAAATATGTGTATTCTGCTTAAAGGTTTGGTTCTTTCCAGAAAACACGGAAAGTCTACCACTTCTGCCAAAGAAGAGTGTCGAATATGGCAGCAGCTTGTTGATGTCTACCAAAGCATCTGGTCAAGGTGAAATATTAGGTGTGCTGTATATATATTTTTGACCCTGTATGTATAAGTTTGACCAAGCGTTGATTTCAGAAACCCCAAAACACAATAAAACTTTGGCACCCAATTCTTTTTTTTTCTATAAAAGAGCTATGTTGTACAATCTTTCTGACACAGAAAACGAACACTGAGTCATTGAAAGCCCAATATTGCCATGATATTCATGTCCATGATGACTGTATGTAAACTGTATATTAAGTAAAATGCATTCAGATTTCCTCATATCATTTTGCCTTTCTGTAATTTTGCCTTGAATATTGAGACCTTGATCTTGAGAGATATTCTAGTGTTAGTTTGCATTGTTTTGTAATGTATGTATTTTGTACCTTGTGTTCATAATTTCTACCGCTGGATATTTTCAAGCCAGATTTTCAGCATTCGGGAGAAAATAAGCCAGTGCCGACTGTAGTTTGCTTTACAATGCCTGCTCTCCCACGCTGTTCCAGAAAGTCATGGTTGTGCAGACGCACGTCATTTCTGTTGTGCTTTGACTGTACTGCAGCTATAAGAGGACTAACATTAGTTTGAAGAGCTCAGATGGTGAATGCAGAAATGACCTCATGCTCATCAACTGTGTTTTTCATCCGGCTTTTGTTTTTTTTGTTGCTCTCAGTCATTCCTTTCTTCTTTTTATTGTGTTTTTCATCTCTTCTTTATAACCCTCATAAGACTCTCACACACTTTTCCTGAGTTCTCTCCGCTCGCTCACAAGGACTGCTTTCTGCCTCCTCGCCTTCCTCTCGTTTCTCTTTAAGGCTCACTACTTTTGCTAGATTAACTCGGTATTAAAGTGAAAAAAATGGAGCGTGCTAAAAAGGTTTTCACTCTGCTCTTTAGGCATCCTGAGTAATGTGAATGTGTTCTCTCAGCCTCGAGTGGACCTGCCGGGAGAGACAGGAGCAGAGTTCAGGAGATTGCATACATGAATAATCTTTTAATATATGAGTTTGCATAGAGTAGCTTTGTAAATCAGAGCGCAAACACCTTTCCAGATTAGCGAGGCTGGATGCCGTCTATACGTGAGAAGCGCAGTGCCAGCTTTGGCCTGTCGCCCACTCCCTAATCCAGGAGTCGGCAAGAGGGGCATAGAGGAGTGTTGTTCAGTGTGCTGACAGTAGCTCCGAACTCACAAACACCAACTTCATTAGGCAGCTATGTGGGCCGCCGGGGGTGGGGGGGTGGGGGGTGAGAAAAAAAGTCTGCATCACTCATCTGTTTATGAGTCAACACATGAGTCAATGATGTCAGGGGGGATGGCTGCCAGCGTCTCAAACAACATTATACTGGATAATTGATTCTAGAAGAAAACGTCTGTTTGAGAGTTGTTTATGGTAGTAAGTGTTTTTCCCCCCATCACGATTCGTGATGTTTAAGCATTTGCACTGGAATATAGAAAAAAACAGAAAATCACCTCCCACTACGTCTGACAGAAAACCCCCCTCTTGCATTCACGCTTCAAGTAGAATTAGGCTTTTCGAGCTGTCTGATTTTGAGTGCTTGAGACATAGTACTCTCTCACGTCTGTTTGTCTCACTGAGCTGTGTGTGTGTGTGTGTGTGTGTGTGTGTGTGTGTGTGTGTGTGCTCTGTGCTCACAAGCACACATGCTTGGAAGACGTTGCTGTATTTACTCAGTTTATTTTTGGAGTGATGGTGTTTGAAAATAAATCTGTGAAATTAATCAGCGCTGGTACAATGCCACCACTATAAAAACCCCAGCAAAAAATGCTGCTCATTTACGGGGAGGTTATCTTAATTTATGATGTGTATATGTAGAGCTGAGAGGGTGCTCACAGAACGAGGGGTGTGTGCACTACACACAGCTCTCTGTGTTCCACATGAGACACAGTGACACCCACATACACACACACACACACACACACACACACACACACACACACGCCTCCTCAGCTGTAAGCTGCTACTGCGAGCGGGTGCCTGGAAAGTCTTGCAGTGGCCATTATGGATCTTCACGTGTGTTAAAAAAAAGCCTGTTTTGACCTTCAGTATATAAAAATGGAGAACTGCCTCCAGCGGTACTCCACTCTGCTCACGCACGTTCCCACTCTCGTCGTTTTGTAGTTGCGAACCGTGCGTCCAGCAGACAGATGGATTGCAAAGTCATTAATCAAAGGTGATCCGTTTTTTATTTTCATAAATGAAAACGCATTTCTATATTTATTTGGGGTGACAGTTTGGCAGCACATGAGGCCAGCGCACTCATGTCGTATAATCCAGTTGTCAGAGTCAGTTAACCTCCAGGGCGAGAAGTACAAATTCAGAGGCTGAGTTATCAGCACGTTCAGTAGCGACAGCACTAGCCGTACTTACTGTGAGCTTCTCCTGTGGCTAATTCAAGACAGCGTTCTCATATGCTGGACATAAAGCCTGTAGTGTCACATTTGGATCCGTTCCATACCACAGGAGTCTCAGGATGGTATATGTTCTGTCCTTAAAGTTAAAGCAAATAAACCGAGCTTTTGAAACAAATGTCCTTGTCAGCCTTCTCGCTTTAATTAATTATTACAAAGAAATTCACAGACATAATGAAGCTCTTTAGGGGCTTGTGTTACACATGAGTCCATATGCGGGCTAATAGTGGTGTACAAATGGAAAGTTCCCCCTTGTCCACCCCCCTTGCATGGAGACAGCGAGACTAGAGCTAGCGTGATTAGTCTTGTGGTGACTGGGTCTTTCTGATGGCCACTTGCATGCTGTAAACAGCTTCTCAGCCTCCCGAATTGTTCAGTCTGCCGCACTGTTTACACGGGGGGCAATTATGTGACGCTTAATTTCATGAAAACAGGGTCGTCTGAAGATAGGCATCACTGAAAGGACCACTGATAGGACTGCATTTGAAGCAGGAGATACGCAGCTCAAAAGTTGTAGATAATGCTTCTTTCTTTCTGTGGCGTGACCCTCCTGACCTTCTCAATTTAGCACCCCGAGGTGCACTCTCGCACGACGCACCTCGGCTTCACCCGTTTTTGTGTCACGGAACACACGCATACCTCGTGCTGTCTTAGTCGACCTCCAGACACGTCCACTTTTATCTTTAGTAACAACAGAACAGGAAAGGTACAAAAGCTGCTTCGTGACATTGCTGTGCTCAGCCCATATGAATATCGTGCTTCTGATTATTATTCAATTTAAATGCCTTTGCTTTCAAAAGAAGCGCCAATTTCTGGTTCAGGCTGTTCCCGGTGCGAATATATGAGCAGTGACCTTACATACCGTTTGCTTTCAGACACGGCGAAGCTGCAGAACTCCAGTCGCAAGCAATCCGTCTCTAGGAGCCTGAAACATCTCTTTCATTCCTCCACTAAATTTGTCAAAACTCTCAAAAGGTCGGTATATTTTATGTGCTTAAATCAGCACTTATGGTGACATGTGTTACTGCCTTCTGTCATTCTGGCTAATCCCTCACGCACCGAGTCTGTGCTCTCGCCCTCGGCTCTAGGGGGATCTACATAGCCGCAGTTTTTTATCATAAGGACAGTCTGCTGGTGACTAATGAGGATCAGATACCCATCGTGGAGGTGGAGGACTCCTACAGCAATTCCCTCATGCAAGACTTTCTGTGGTTTACCAAGGTATGACAAACACTCCAGCTGACCGCTACGCCTGGGTAATGGAAGGAGCAGAATGACTCTAGTTAAGTAATGGCACGCTTGTTGGCATTTTTATAAGCATGGATTACTGCACAACGACAGACATGTCAAAATATGCCGCGAAGATTTATTCTATTTTTAAATGATCATATTAAAGCAAATTAACGTGTGTTATTCCATTCTGCTCAGTGATTTATCATGACTATACCGTACGACTCCTCCACTAAATATGTCAAAGCAAAACTCAGTTCCATCGGTAGTGCGTGCAATTTTCCAGTGATGGTACATGTGCTTTACAGCTTTCGTGTATGTGGGAGGATGTCCGATGGCTCAGGCAGAGCATGGCTATTTCCGCCTCATCCTCGTCCACGCTGCAGTCCAGGCAGAAGATGCTGGCTGCCGCCGGCCAGCTACAGGTCCGCCAGCCCTCAGTTAGCCTCTCTAGCATCTAATTAGCCTAATGTGATTCTACTCTCACAACACGGTAATTGAATCAAGTCTGAAGAGCCACAGTGAGAAATTTTGAACTTTTTTTTGCCCAGTGCGAAGTGACTCTTACTGCACTGTTGTACCCACTTCACTGTTAGCACTGTAGACCCACAGCACACATAAGAGCACTGTTAAGCCAGTATTGTAATATTCTACAGTACGTGCTTGTATAATCACAGTTGTACATCTTCCGGTCCACACAGAACCTTTTGGGCACGCACAACCTGGGCCGCGTCCACTACGAGCCTATTAAAGACCGCCATGGCAATGTGCTGCTCGTGACAGTCCGGGAGATGGACAGCTCCTATTCTTTCTTCAATGGGAAGTGGATGCAGGTGTCCAAACTGCAAAGCCAGAGAAAGTCTCTGTCCACCCCTGAAGAACCCTACGCCCTGGACATTCTGCTCATCACCATACAGGTATAACTTGTCTCTGTTCAGCAGCTGTTGGATTAAATGGGGCTCGATGACTTCCCTGTTGTAGCAGTATAGACTTTTATTTTTTGCACTCGGCTAATTTAAAGCCTGAGCACGCTTACAGCTCAGATTACTAGAAGATTGTATTTTTGAATAAGTGAGCTGATACGTATGTGGACAATATGTAAACAGGATATACTGGCCTATCAGCGGCGAAGTCAGCACCGTCTGTCTCCAGGCCTGTATCTGGGCTACTTGAAGCTCAGCAGCTCTGTGGATCAGATCAAGGTTCTTGTCCCACAGCGAACCCCCAGCATGCTTTGCCATTCCAGGATACGGGACAACTGGAACGTCTCCAGGTCGGCCCCGTATATCATCTATGCTTCACACTGAACTCCGTATACATATTTTGTTCATAGAAATGTAATGTATTGAATTGAATCGTGATTACATTGATCTCTTTTGGGATTGCATTTAAGCACAGTGCACGCTACACGATCAGAGACACTAATTTCCCGATCATTGACTAATCTTGAGACTACCTCCGCAGCTCGGCGATTACTCGCTGCTCCGCTCCTGCAGTGCGAACGCTTCAGAAACATGATTTTCTCAGTCTGCAAGTGTTCACCGAGGGTCCAAATTTTTCAAATATGTTTAATTTTCACAACGATGAATCACATAGTTTGAACCCCTCTGTGAATAGTAGCAAGAACAGAGCTGAGAAACCAGCACTGAGTGTCCAAGAAGAAATCTGATTCATCTGATGAAATGCATAGCAGATCCCTGAACCTCTTTATTATCCATCTACTTGTGTAGGATGGCAAGGGCAAAATGTGAACACAGAAACAATCCCTTCTGTATATAAATATGAGAGATTATTTAGCAAGTCAAACACACCCTGATTCCTGGCGAAGCACGGTTTGAAAGTAGCTCCTTTTTTTGTAGCGTACCTTCCAGTTCTTTTCGCAAAACAGAAATTCCTTGTTCACCAGCCAATGTTTCCTCCGCATTTTCTCCTTCTTTCTTCATTATGTACAAAATAGTGACACACTGATACGCAGCTCTCGCATTTATTTTTGTGAAGAAAAAAATTGGCAATCCAGGGCACTTGTGTGCAATCAAAGATTGTGTCGTGTATGACCTTTGTATGCAAGCGATCGTGTTGCCTCAAGTGACCAGGTCAGCGAGTCTGAGATTCTGAAACTTGTGTAGTGTGCGCATGTCTTTAAAGCTCTAATGCACATTGAGAAGGTCCCACTCACACCAGCGAGGAAAACATTTTGTCACTCTCCGTCGACTTCGTATTGTGTGAAGGTGCCTCCTTGTCACTTTTTTAACAAAAAACTGAAACATACCTGAAAGCTGCTGTGTGATGGGATGGTCTACCAACATCATCTACCTTCAAACCCAAACTGAAGACCCCCCTCTTCTCCCCTGCCTCCCTGTCCACTCTGTAATCCCAGTGTAACCCAGGCTTCGCTCTGTCTCGCCTGGTCATGATGTGTTCAGGTTAGATACTGGGGTTTTGCTCTTCTTTTAGTTGGATCTGTGGTATTATGTATTTACATCTGTGCTCATTTACGGTTAGCTCTGTTTTCACTGCTGTTAGCTGATTGGTCCTTCTACAGAGGTGATTATTCTGGCACTTGTTCACCCGGCACGTGAACTTTCTTTGCCTAGAAATTCTACTATTCTTGTACCTGACTTTTGCACTTGTTGTACATCGCGCTGGATAAGAGCGTCTGCTAAATTCCTATAATGTAATGTAATGATAAATAACCCAGAACTAACTTTTTATAAGCTGCCAAACTGGGACAAATGAGCTTTTAACCCTTTATCTGGCAAAGAAGAACCATATTTGGTACCTTCTCATATACGTATAAGAAATATATACACGTTTTGGAAAAATGTTTACCCATCACTGGTAATATATGGTAACTCTATTGACCTTGATTTGCAACATAAAAATGAAAAAACAAACAAACAGACAAAAACCCTCTTATAATATAAAGTCTTGTAATATCCTCTTGTAGTAACACTCTAGGGTTGAAATTTTGAATTTCCAAGCATTTCAATTAGTGCCCTATAAAGGGTTAACAAAGGATAGAGACGGTAAGATGTGAGGTATGAGCAGGACGAATGAGAAAACCCAACACACAGTACTCAGTATGCCTGTGTGTACAGCAAGCATTTTGTCACTGGAAGTCAAATATCACAATGTCAGTTTTAGGATGTTATAATTCTGAGTTAAGCTACAGGAGTTTGACATTATGCAACTTGTATTATAGTAGAATGTGGATCAATCAGAAAGCTAAGCAGTAACGTTATTATGTTTGTAAGTGCATTAGCTAACTATAATAGTTTACCAACACATCAGCTTTCGGACAGATAATAATCCCATCATCGTGTAACTTTCATGAAGCCTCGTGTGACCTGAATATTGTAATATTAGTTAGAGATTGAAGTTAACTAAGCTATACAAGGCCTTGTTTTGGCCTTTTATTAGGGTAAGTGATGATCTTACCTGTTGATTCCATCGATTAATTGTAAATGTCAAAGTGTTTCACCTCTGGCCATTCAGTGGCATCATTTCTTCAAGAAAAGCAAGGCAAGGAGAAGGGGGAATGAGACAGGCCGACAATATGGAGTTTGTCAGTATACCTTGTCATCTCTGGCAGACATAGGGTGATAAAATATTCCTTTAATATGGTGAAATGTCCTATGCTTTATGCAAGATACAGGCATTTTGCATATTATGGCACAAAGTGCTTTCCCCTCAAATGGGCATTGCTCTCTGTCAACATTTGTCTCCTTAAAGGTCCACTATGTAGGATTCAACCAACTGAATGCCCCTCCCGTTCCATGCTTGGATTAGATTGTCCGGTGGCCGTCAGGTGCTCATAGTGTATTTCCGAGTACTCCCATTCTTGCTCAATTTCCATGCCATAAAATAAATATCATCCTCCATTTCTAAAAATTTGGGTTCTCAAACTTGTTACTCAGCAGCAGCAATACTGATTCCCTTCTTTCTTCTTCCTTGTGGTTCTTTCCAGTGTTTCCTTCCAGATCAAGCACATGTAAAAACGTGCATTGCAGAAGGCGCTCTCTAGAGGTTTGTCCACGCTGGGCTACGGTAGCAGCGCGATATGGAGGTGGATGCGCTCCCGTCTACATGTAGATATAAAGGGCTCATCCTAGGGTTATGATAACACTGCAATTCATAGTTACATGTGATCATATATTAATGAAAACATACTTGTGATGAGTTCCGTAAGTATATTAAGGAATATATATATATACACACTCACACACACACACACACACACACACACACACACACACACACACACACACACACACACA
>JAQLOM010000006.1:11795415-11813769 GCA_030068315.1 Chrysichthys thysi
TTACGCCGTTAGTAACGCCATTTAATTATAATGCCGTTAGTCCCATCACTGGTCATTGGAGATGGGCGTTTCCTGCATCCCGGCATCTATGGGAGACCGGCGTCTATTTGTTGTGCCCGTGGTTTTAGCCCACCGTTTATTGGAGACGGGCGTCTATAAGAGACAGGCCTCTATTAGAAGATATACGGTATATCTTATAGGAATGTGTGCGATTACCACCAAAATTTCTGTGTTTCTTTACTGAAAAAACCCATAAAATCAGTATAGTCAGAACAGTCCTATAATGTAAACCTACTGGTATGTGTCCATGTCCAAGTTCACCACCCTGCAAGCTATTGCAGAGCTCCGTGTATTCACTAGATCGCATTCAGCCAAGTTAGCAATCAAGGGTAGAGAGAATGTGCAAGATTCATCATTGAGACTTAAAATGTGTAAATCGATTACGTTTTAAGAAAGAAAAAATCTAAAGATTTTGGAACAATGCAGTGACTACTAGAGTCCACTACAGGTTTCTGTGAAGTTTTTTTGTTTTGTTGTTTTTTGGCATCTATGGCTTATCAGTCCCACACAATTACACCGAGTAAAACGCAAGTTCTTTGCTCGGAAGAGCAACTAATTATGCAGATTTAGATCTTAATTCTCAAAATACTTTTGAATAATTTATGAAAACATTCTACAAAACATATATTTCCCAAAAGTGTTTATTTCCTTTAGACTCACAGATTTAGACTTTAAATTTCCATTATCAGTGAGTTTTCAGTAAACATCCTTTTACTTCTTTTCTCGGTACAAAGTAATGTCGTACAATTCCTGTCTGTGATAATCAACCCCACGCTCCAGATGTGGTGGATAGAGATAGAGATTAGGCTGAAAAACACTGGAGTATTCATGTGAAGCAGACATTTTGGTATTGTGTTCCTTCACGCTCACAACTGAGTAAATACCGGACACAAAATCTTACACGCATTGTACATGTTGACAGTGTATGAGAGAAATATGACACCTATGTATATGTGGCATTTTATCTAAGCTTGAAGTTGAATTAAACAATGTAGGAATATCAAGGAAATACTTTTGAATTGCACTTCTCTTTTTTTCAGCAGTTGTGTTAATTGCATCCATGTTTAATTAAAAAAAAAAAAAACGCATTGCCTCTGTTTTTGTTGGCCGCTGAGCTGAAATGGCCTGCCATTGTTTCACTTAAACTGAAAACTGTGTGTGTGTGTGTTCCTTTTTTGTGTGTCTATTTCTTGCGCAGGCTAAGCACTTCCGTCTCTACACACAGGAGGTGCTCGAGTTGGGTCACAATGTGTCCTTTCTTTTGCTGCTGCCCGCCTCAGACGCCGTGTGCACTGCCCCGGGCCAGACCAATCCCTACACACCCCACTCGGGCTTCCTCAACCTCCCTCTTCAAATGTTTGAGCTCGGTACACTGGCTTCTGTTTCAAGCTCTACAATATTAGCTCAGTTGGCCTTATAAAATCCACAGATTCCTTCCCCCCGCACCCCCCACCCTTCTGTGTTCAATCACGCTCCCAGCGGAGCCTCACTAAATCACACAGACCCACAAATACACACGCCAGCAGGGGAGCAGTCTGCTCTGCGGCCTGCCAAATACCCCCTCCCACCCCAGGCTGGGGAAAACCGTAGAAAGGTTAAACAAGTAATCGATATTGTAATTGAACCAGATCTGTGCAAACACCACTAAATCATTTTTATTTCAATCAGCCTGTGAATTTGTGTGAAGAAGCAAATCTTGTTGATGTGTAAAGCCATGCATGTAATTTAGAATGCTCAGTTACTTGTTTGGCTGATGGTTTGATGTTATTTGGACAGTTTTGAACAGTCACGCTTGAAAGATGATCCCGTGGAGCAGATTCTATCTAAAGACAAGTATAAACCACCCCCAGATTTCCATTAAAGGCAAGACTTTTCAAAGGATCTCAGTGATCTCGGTGAATTTAATTACGCCACTCGGCATATTTGAGTCTTCTCAAGATAATTCAGAAGGATTCAGGGTTTTTTACTCGCAGCATCAAGCGGACTAAATAAACTGAGATTTCTGATGTGGTCGGTTATTATATATTATGTAACGCAACATTACTGAAGTTCTCCTCTTTTTTCTCTCTCTCCATGTCCGTGTCTTCAGTTCACTTCTGTGCATATAAGGAGAAGTTTATCAGCCTGTACTGCCGCCTGTCCTCTGTGCTTGACCTGGATGCCTTGATAACGCAGCAGGCTTTGAGAGAGGCCATTACAGACACTGAACTGTCCATTGCTAAGCAAAGACACCAACATGTGCTTGACTATATTCAGGTATTTCCACTGCACACTGGACTTCCACCACATTCTGATGGAGTTAACGTCTTTTTTTTTGGACTTTCATCATTTTGTCACACATCTATGACTCCGACACCACAGTGAAATTTGAGAAACGTTACACTGGGGTGACGGGATGGCTGTTACACGTATTCCCAGACACACCAAAGTGTGCGAAATGTCAAACTACGAAAACAACTTAAGCTAATAATCCAATTAGAATAGTTTATTGATGTTGTAAAGTATAACTACTAGACATATAAACTGTAAAATGGCTTGTTTTTCTTGTGTAGAAATTTCAATACGAACTTAACAGAGTCTCGCTACTGGACTTGAAAGAGAGCTGTCTGTTCAGCTCACTGGGCTGAAATAATCCCTCTTCGCCACCACGGTCTGGACTATTAATTGAGATTGACCACAAAACCACAAGAGTGTTTGTGTGATGTCGGGTCCAAGAGGCTGTGGAAAAAAGTGGCACGCTGACCGCAGATTACACACTGCCTGAGAGCGGTGAGGGGGAGAGAGAGCGAATACCAATCAATGCAAGGAACTGCGTGGCCTGTGTGTGGCTACGCAATGTGGCACCAATTAGCATAAACATTTTAATGTTCCACAGAGGAGCGTGCAAAAAAAAGAGCCACATCTGTCAAAATGGCACACTAGAGCAAAGCACTTACGCTTCTGCGCTTGTATGAGAGATGGATTTTTCCACTGTCAGGTCCTGTCAGGGAGCTAATACGGACTGACCACAAAAACATGCACTTAAAATATTCGAGCCATATCGTGTCATTCCCTGATGAAGATTTCGTGACGGATTTCTTTTGTTAAGTGGGAGCCTCGATCTCGTAACCTAACAGATTTGGCTATTTTACTTGGGACTGGTTCAGTGTGTCATCCACTAAATCATCCGAAATTGTCATTGAACATCATAGGCTTTAATATGTGGAAGCTTTGTAATCTCTGGATCATCACCAGTCAGCAACAAGTACATGATGGATCAGTGTTACAGGCAGGGCTTGCTTTAGATCAGCTGAAAAAGAAAAAGGAAAGGACTGCTTGGAAAATCTTAAGCGGCTTAGAAATCATATTGAATTAAGTCGGGACTAGAAAAACGAATCCACAAAAACAGGATCCTTATTCTGAAACGCCGTTATTCAGCATGCTAATGCTCTTGTACGGACTCCACCATCCTTTGTGTACTTTCCCTCCGGTTTGCTGCACTATCTCCACGCCAACGTCAAAATGAACACTGATTTGTTGAATTGAGCTCTCTCGCAAGTGAAGGCTGCCCCTTCCATTTTATTTCACTTGTCGTATTCTAGTCCCTCCTTTTGTCATTAGAGCACCAGCATACTTTCCAACGCAGTCATGCTCTGGTGTCAAACCTCATTCCCATAAGTTGAATCTCACATGACATTTGCTAGGAGGAGCTCAAATTGCAATGTTATTTTTTTTTCTTCATCTCCCCTGACTTTTTTTCTCTCTCTACATTTTCCTGACCATTTTGAAATGAGCTCCTTGTAAATACAATTGCATAGTAAGCTTCAAGAATGGAAAATATGAAAAGTGGGAATTGAGAAGATTCCCACTTTGTGGAAGTCAACAGCTCTGATTGAAAACACATTCTGCTTCTCACTTTATTTTAGCACGGACTGAGGTTTGTGAAGCTTTGAAGATTCAAAGAGTCACTATAAGGCACTTAAATTTAATATCTTAAAAAGTCGTGGTGGCATCTAATCAAGTGCTTGATAATGAACAGCTTCTCGCTGGCATTTTTATTAGAAATGTTATATATGCGCCACTTAATGAAGGTCAGAGGTTTTGCGCTAAAATAAAATATATATAAATTTGGAAAGTCGAATTGGCTTTGATCTTATTGAGGGTAAAAAACATATATACATATATTTATGGCTTGATATCTTCATATTACGCTTTGTTAGATAGTCCCTTATAGTTCTTAGGTTTTAATTAACGTCATGGCATTGAACTCTTTTGTTGCAGTTTGCCATTTTACTGCGTTTTCACCGCACCACATGTTCACTGCAGATAACTCAGACTTAGAAAACGTTTCAAACGAAGTAATTCTGTTACCCAAAAAGCATCATTTAAAATAATGTTTTTCACTCAGTCTGTTATTCTACCAGAGTTCCCATGGAAGGGCAGTGAAGGAAACCTTCTCTTTTGGCAATGGCATTATTAATGTGTTGTTTCACAGCAAATGGACGAGATGTGGCGAGACATCCGCTGGATCACTGATGCCCTGCAGTATGCCCGCTATAAACATCCTCTGGGCGGAGTGCCCATCATGTGGCTGGTGGATGCCAGCTCAGAACTCGTGACGCAGAAGTACGACTCCATCTCCTCCAGTGCAGACTACCTGCCTACTCCCTCTCCCTCGCCGAAACTAAGACGAAAGACTACAGATGGTAAAACATGTTTGTTATCGCGAGGTGGGGCAGGGGTAGCTCAGGGGGTTAAGATATTGGACTAGACTGGAAGGAGGGAGTTCAAATCCAAGCCCCACCAAGCTACCACTGTTGGGCCCTTGAGGAAGGCCCTTAACCTTAGTTCCTCAGTTGTGTAAATGAGATGAAAATGTAAGTTGCTCTGGATAAGGGTGACTGTAATATAATGGTGTTTAATAATGCAAATATTTCATGAGATATAAAATCTTACCTGAAAGTTTTAGCAATCTCAGGAAAAAGAATCCCACCTTTTTGTGAAGGTGACCGAGTGACAACAATGCCATGAGAAGTTGTCTATGTTATTATAATGAGGAGTAACTCTTTCAGTGTTCGTGTATTGATATTAATGACATACCAAGTTGCCAGCGTATTTTAAGTTCCATCACAGGAATGGCCTTGATTAGAAAAAAACACAAAGCATTCGTTCATTTATTTATGCACATTTCCTGTTATTGTCAGCTCCAGATCTTTGATCTTTGTCTCGGTGTTTTCTGGGCATGATGCGTGACGCAGTCACAACAAGCGTACGATGTTCAAAACAGACTCTTCTGTTCAATTTTAAGTCAATGTTGATATGTGTCTGATTTCACCGTTAGTGTGCAGTGTGTTTTACACTTCTGAGCCACTGTAGTTACGTGTATTGGAAATCTTTTGTTGTTGTTGTTTTCTTTCCAGACTCCCAGGCGATCTCAGATGAAGAAGGCTGCTCTGAGGTCTTCCTCCCGACAGACAGCGACTACGACTCCAGCGATGCTCTGAGCCCACGGGATCTCGACCTGGTTTATTCTTCAGCCCAGGATCTATCCCATCAGGCCGTACAAACACTGAGTGGCAGTGCCCCTGACGTCCTGCAGATGCACGAGCTCAAACCCAGCGTCTGCCCTAAACCCATACTGGAGACGGAATCCTTCGCTAAAGACGTGGAGGAGCTGTCCCTGTCCTCTTACTCCAGCAGGTCATCAGAAAAGACGTCTCGCTACAAGCGCAAGCTGCTGTCTAGGAGCCAGCCTCAGAGGAGCTGCTTCAGTGGAACGCATCGCTGGCTGAGGGTCCAGAGTGAGAACCAGACACCTTCGCTCTCGGAGGGGGTTTACACACGGCAGAGCGAGCTGGACCTGCCTCTAGAGTTCCCTGTCTCTTTTCCACACTCCTCCTACAGCATGGACGAGTGGAAAGGCAATAACAGGGAGAGCAAACCAACGGTGCGCAGGATCTTTGTGGAGTCGTGCAGTGAGACGTCCCCGAGCAGACGAGGTGCTCAAAGGCCAGAGGAGAAGGATGAAGCTCATGCAGGAGCTGCAGCACGAGAGAAGGCAGCTCAGGAAGTGGACTCGGATGATCAAACCAATGAGCTGGTTTCTGAAATCCTCAGCAGCACTCTCTGAATGACGCGTCCTGTGTTTTTGTCTGTCATGTTGATGTGTTTTGTCATGTTGCCACCAGACAGCCTCTAAGTGAATACAGTTATGGCATGCAGACCGTCTGTGCTGTAGTATGTGGAAAATTCATTAATACAATGTGTGCAGGAAGAAAAAATAAGTTGCTGGTCAACTCTGTAGGATTCATAAACAGTGGCTCTGACTGTTAATGTACTTACTATGAATGCAACATGAAATAACATGCTGCTTTAACCTTTGAACTTGAAGCTGCCTCTACATAGACTGATATGACAGATGAAAGGTGAAAAGTAGTATTTTTACTCTCTGACTTTACCATTGGCTTTCAGATTCAGTTCGTACACATGAGGTATAAACGTATGCCGGTAGCCGGGCTTTTACTTGCAGCTTTGTGCAAAATAAAAGTGACATTTTAAACATCTCGATAAAACACATTTGCAGGTGATCTGTGTTTCCACCCAGTGATGTTATGAGATTAACGCTGGGTTTGCCTTTTTTCATGTCAGCTCTTACAAACCAGGTTCCATTAAACTGTTTACTGCACAGTTTGAAATTATGAACTAAAAAGCTAGTAATGTATTTTGTGCTCACACACAAAAATATTGTTCGCATTTAAGTCAAACCAGAAGAGAAAATGGAAATGCTACCTTAAAAAAAAAGCAAAAAAGAGAAAAGCCAGCTTTAACATCACTCAGTGGATACACGGACCATTTGCAATTGTGTTTTCGTAAACTTTTTAAAATATGTCTCTATTTTGGGCAAAACTACAACAACTGAGCGCGCTTACATTTAAAAAAGGTAGTGTTTCCGTTGGCCCGTCACGTCCTGTCCTGTTTCAATTTTGCGAAATATCGCTCTATTGAATTGTCTGAAAACTACTTCAAGCGAGCATTTTATAAAACTTTTCAGCGATATTTGAGAGATTTTTCAAATCCATGTTTCCGTGACTGGGTTTCTAGGTCACAGTTTTAAACGGCGCATTAAGCAGATTAACGGAAACCCGGCTTGTGAGTCAATCAGGTGTAAGACCGCTGCCCACTGCCGCAAACTTAATCTCACCTGAAAAATTCATTAGTGTTGAATATAATTAAAACCCAATTTTGTCATCTGATGGTGCTGAATAAAAATAAATAGTTCACATTACTAAAGTCTGGCTTCCAAATACCTATAAGCCATTAAAAATAATCATGGGCTCAGAATTGTGAACTATCACATCACCTTAATAAAGGGTGTTCTTCTCTTGCGTGAGAAGGTGTGTGTGTGTGTGTGTGTGTGAGTGGCTGAAAATCCTTTCGGAAAATGCAGTGTAGCTTTGTGGAAGCTTTTAACTCGTCCACTTTATTCCAGAAGTTAAAGTTAATGAACAGGCAGACACCTCGATAACAAACGGCTGGACTTGCATGCTGTTTACCTCTTCCGGACGATTTGTGGTGTGCATTTGTTATTATCTGGAGAGTCAACGGTGTGAAGTGTCTGTCCAAGTTTCTTGGTGATCGCTATCTTGCTGGCATTAAAACAAATCAAAACCACTCGTGTTTTATGAAAACAGGCACATAAAAAAGTGCACTTTAGAGACCTGTTTACATCCTTTGTGCAGCAAAATGCAGGTAAAATTGATATTTTTGTCCTTGTGTTGGCCCGGTCCAAAACTAAAAAAAAAATTAAATGAAAAAAGTATCCCTGTATTTTATTTGTTGATTTGTTTTGAATTTTGGTACTGGACGTTTGTACCACTTTTGTATAAAGGGTATGCACCACTTTTTGGATAGTTGTTTGTGACCACGGTAGTAGACTATAATGGATTACTCTGGTTCTTGGTGTCTTCAAAGCCATAGAGATTTTAAGCGTATGGAGACTTATATTCTTCACAAACAATGCTGTCTGCAGATTCAGTACTGCACTGATAGTGGGGCTGTGTACATTCAGCCACGATACATCTCTCTGTAAATGTAGGATCGCTAATCAATGCAGGTTCACTTTAATACCCGTATGTAGAATGGACTGGATGCTGAATATTGACGTAATTGGAGACAAAATTGTCTCCAGGATGGAAAAGACAGCAAGGGCAGCTTATGTGAGCAACATTGTGAATTTGTGTGTTGCACTGTTATGACTTGTCGATGTTGCAGTGTATTACAAATGTGTATTTGCACCGTTGTTTCCTCAGAAAATGTTTCTACTGCACTTCTGTCCTTTTAAAGGTATTGAACTTGTTTCATCCTCCCAGTTTCTGTACAGTGATGTCCGTTGAACTAATGACGAAATGCACTACTTATTAATACAGGTTTGTGTGTGTGTGTGTGTGTGTGTGTGTGTGTGTGTGTGTGTGTGTGTGTGTGTGTGTGTGTGTGTGTGTGTTTGGGCTAAGCCCTGAGTATTTACAGTAAGTGTTCTGCCTGTTCCCTAATGAGTGAAGCATTTAAGTAAAAACAATTCACTTCAGTTACTTTTGTTCAAACACTTGTCGTTCCCGAGAAGTTTAAATAATCCGTCTTGGTCCTGATACCTTTATACTGTGCACACAGCAAGCCAAATGCATTGAAGAGCATCATATCTGTATATTTTTGAATTATGCATTTATTGATCCAAATAATATATTTGTGTATCATATTTTTGACATTTATTGTCTTTAATCCCTGTTTCTATCGTTACTCATTAGCTTTTGCAATGCAACTGAATCTGACCACGTGGCAGATGTGTTTATGAACTTATAAACTGAAATAAATCACCAACTCACTGTAGATATGATGCCATGACGTGTTCTTTTATCTGACATCACTTTAAAAAAGATTACATTATCTCTTATTACATTACCTTGCATTAAAGTCGTTTCTTCACAGGAGTCGATTTATGAATGTTGGTACCTGTATTATGTTCTAATAAAAAACACAAATAAACTGGATTGTTATTATTATTTTTATTTATTTTTTAACGATTTCTGGTGTAATACCTCTCTGATGTTAGTTGTTCCAGATGAGTTTAGGGGGGAGATGGTGGTGCGATGCATCAACCACTGATGGATTCTGTGATATCAGATGGGTAAAACACCGAGTGTCCAAACCAACTGAGAAAGGGAAAGAGGTCAGGAGAGAGAGAAAGAGCGAGTGAGAGGGAGAGAGAGTCTGTGTATATGTTTGCATTTAAAACTGAACTGACCTTAAGCCAGCTACAATGAAACCATAGCTTGTAAATCGAGCGTTCAAATTGGTCTCCTGTTAGATCATCAAAGGTCTTGTTGAGGAATTAAACAAAAACAAATTACATTTTTATCTAGCTGGATCATGAAAGAATCAGGAATATTTGTGCCTCAACCTGGGAGGGCCTTTTGATCCATCAGTAAGATTGAGTGCACTGAGCGCTTGGCACGGAGTGTGCGAGACCGCTGATGCTCTCTGTGACGGCATTTCAAACCTCATTTCTGCAGATATTTCCATTTAAGTCAGACGGTAAATAGGCCTGCAAATGAACCCATTTGAAACACATAATAGTGCTGAATATGAGCTGTCTGTGATCTATCTGTATCTGTAATTAACGTGTCAGGGGGTCGCTCAGGGGGTTTCCACGTTCGACTACTGATCAGAAGGTCGGGAGTTCAAATCCAAGCGCTGCCACTGCGGGGGTTAGGGTTTGGGTTTGGGTTTGGGTTAGGGTTAGGGTTTGGGTTAGGGTTTGGGTTTGGATTTGGGTTAGGGTTTGGGTTAGGGTTAGGGTTTGGGTTAGGGTTTGGGTTTGGGTTAGGGTTTGGGTTAGGGTTTGGGTTAGGGTTAGGGTTTGGGTTTGGGTTAGGGTTTGGGTTTGGCATCGGCCAAAATGATGGTAATGTAACGCAATGGAATGCTTGATCCTTATCAGAAAAAAACAGCAGCCAGTTTAATGACCCACTGTCTATGTGTAAAATGACTGAGGTTATCTTTATGCTTATGGTGCAAATAAATTACATTAACAATCATGGTAATTATTGTTATTATTATTTTTACATCAGAATTGTTACAGCATCTAATAAGTATCCTACACTAAAGATGTTTCATGTTCAACTTTGCCAAATGACCTGCACAATCAACCTGTATAATATGTCTCTGCTCGCTGACAGACTTTTGATTCTTGCCCAAGTTAGCTCAAACTATTTTGCAGTGTTTGCCTCAGGGCAAGGGGCCACCAATCCCCCTGTCACTACACTTGGTTGGCACTCTTATCTTGGAAACATAATTTCACCCCATTTCCTTTGTCTCGAGTAAGACCTCACATCCTACTGGCGCCGGACGTATATTGTCACAGTATTAGGCCAGAAAATTACTCCAAGGTCAATTTAGACCTTCAAGGGGGATGCAGGAACATCGGAAACCCTACCCGGAGGAGGTCCAAACCCAGGGCCTGTTTAACCCTGCATGCCCTCATGGCTGCTGCTCCTGCTGGTGTTCAGTCTCAGTCTTCACACCGACACACCTCTGAGAGAAATGGGCTTTTTAAAGGTTTACACTAATTCAGATGGCTGGGTGTTTTTTGTTTTATTCAGTATCTGGGAGCGGATGAAGCTGATGAAGGCAGGATGGAGAACATTGAGCTCCATGATGATCTGTCATAAGCGTGTTGCTAAGGAAACTGCAGAGGTCCTGAGACTCTGAGGAAACTCTTTCTCTAGGTGTGTCACACTGGTCCAGGGTGAGACAGTGCTGTCTGTGCGCGTGCACCCTCCGCGCGCCCCCCTGTGCACCCCGCCCTCTGAGAGAAGGAGGCGCCGGGGGAGCCCTGGCAAAACCCCCGGCATTCACACTGGCCCTTTTTTTTGCGTTACATCACAAACGGGGAGCATAAATCGGACGAGCCATGGCGACTCTCAGTTGGGCGCCGGACGACACCGCGCGAGGAAGCACCATGCGGGCGCGAGGCGGCGCGGAGACACGCGGACGCAGCAACGTGGAGCCGAGCGCCGAGCGCGCGCCGTGTGACGGAGCCCCGCGCTTACTACTGCCCTGGCTCGTGGCATGACCTTCAACTAGACGACTTCGAGCGGATCCCCGCTTCTCACGTGCCCTACTCTGAGATCCCCCCGTGGCGCGCGCGGCGCGGCGCGTGCTGCAGCCCCAGCGTCTCCAGCAGGACCAGTTCCGTAGCGCGCTCCAGTCTCCAGTGTCCCGCGCACGCGGACGTTCGCGCCGCCGGATTTACCCCCGAGACCTCCTCGCGCAGCCAGCCGTTCCAGATGGATAACCCGGACCACGCGGCTCACCTGCTGGCCGTCTGCGTGCTCTTTGTCGCGCTCGGCTTCCGGATAGAAGGCGGCTCGTGTCAGCACCACACATCCATGCACTACCTCCTGCGGCCCATCCCTAGCGACAGCATGCCCGTGGTGGTGATCCCGGAAGACCCGGACCCCGTGCTCGACCCCAGAGAGCGCGACCTGAACGAGACGGAGCTGCGCGGCATGCTGGGAGCGCACTTCGACCCGCGCTTCATGTCCGTCGTGTCGCCCGAGGAGAGGCGCGAGGACCCGGGGACGGAGGCGGAAGGGAGCCGGCAGCAGTTTCTCCAGCGCTCCATGCCGAAGGAGATCCGCGCCTTGGACTTCGACACGCCGCCCGGCGCCAAGAAGCACAACAAGAAGCTGCGGCGGCGCTTCCAGCTGTGGCTCTGGGCGTACGCCTTCTGCCCGGTGGTGTACGCGTGGCAGGACTTCGGCAGCCGCTTCTGGCCGCGCTACGTCAAAGTGGGCAACTGTCTGACGAAGCGCTCGTGCTCGGTGCCCGAGGGCATGATGTGTAAGCCGTCCAAGTCGGTGCACTTCACGCTGCTGCGCTGGCACTGCAGGTCCCGACGCACGGCCAGGTGCTCCTGGATCTACGCGCAGTACCCCGTCATCTCCGAGTGCAAGTGCTCCTGTCCGAACTGAAGCCGAACCCGCGGGGCCCCGTGTCTCTCACGCACTGCCCGAGGTGTAGGAATGTCTCCGCCGTGTGTGTGTGTGTGTGTGTGTGTGTGTGCTGTTATCTGAGCGTCTGTTGCATTTCGCGGTTTGTCTCTACCTTGTAACAGAGGTCAGTATTTACTCCTATCCAGCGTCTACTGTATTTGTTGGAGCATACTCTGGGTTCCTGTATTTATGTGGAGAAACCTTCTCACGCTGCGTCTCTAAACCCAAAGGACGTTTTTACTGAAGGAATATTGTAAGCTTTTTCTTTTTCCATTATTCGGAAAAAAATGATACACGTTGTTTTGTTTTGTTTTTTAAATAAATAAACCTCAAATAAAGTATGAATGACGGTGTAACTGTTCCAGCTTTACTGTTCCAGCTGTGAATATAAAGTGGCAATAGAGTAATCATAAACCTGTAAATTAAGAGAAACACCTATTTATTCTTTATTTCCATGTAGTCCAAAGTCATTTGAAATAAAACCACTTAAACGGCATTATTGTTTTTTGGTTGGTTTGTTTGTTTGTTTGTTTGTTGATTTGTCTGTTGGGTCCTGTGCTTTACCCCCCGGGGGAAATCTGGTATCTTGATTTTTATATTATTCACCACGGGTGAACTCCTGTGTCGAAACTCCTGACCGAGGGACACGCATGGAGGTGTTAGGATTTAATTCTTATGCCTAAGAAGGAGCGGATCAGTGACTTCAGTCCCCCACCACCACCACCCCCACAGACGCCATCCATCCTCCGACAGTCTGAAGGGTCTTTGTAAAAGGATTAAAAGTTAAAGACCTTCATTTTCAGATTCTTTCATTTTAATCTGTGTGGCGCCTGAAACACATAGTGGATGAATGATCACATGTAAAAACATTCCTGCTCTGTCTGCAGCCTAAAGTCTGTTGGCGTGTGAAGAACAACTTGACCCTGGTGAAGAATGAAGACACTAAAGTTTCTTTCTCTATCGATTAACTTTAAAGCTTCTTGTACGACGAGCCGAAAGCAGGCTGCTGTGCCTGTGTGGGACCTGTTTAACAGCAACCTTACATTAGGAGGGATTAGTATCAAAGCAGTGTAAGGCCTAAAAATAATATTCATCTCATGATAAGATTCTTTTTCCATGCAGACAGTTTTGAGCAGTGATGAAACAATGCTGTGGAGTGATTTGTTGCAAGTTTGACATATTGATGGTCGTCTGAGAGGGTAGTCATAACACGTGTGGGACTATGTTACACGGCCTGGTGCGCTGTGGGTGTTTGGCAGTTTTCAAAACAGACTTTAAATTTCCCCCATGCCGAGTGAGCAACACTGCCTCTCTTTGTGTACATGATGCCAAAAAAGAAAAAAAAAAAAGAAAAAGAGGACTGCCTAATGTGCACTGGCCTCATGGGTTACAAACATATTTATAGCTAAAAATCAGGATCATAAACAATGTATTAAAGGTATTTTTGAAATTCATTTTATTAATGACCGAAAGCATGTTGGCCCTCACCACTTTCGCACAGGAGATTGTTCCAGCTGTAATATATCTTCTTCTTCATGGCCTTCTGCATCATAAATATCACTCTTTCTTTCTGCCTCATGTAATATTACAGGGTTACAGTCTGCCACCTAATACGCAACTTCCATTATAATCACACCCTTTTCCCGCTTGCTGATTATTGGTACATTATTACTGACGCCTCATTGGTCATTAACACTGTTCCACATTAGTAGGCTGTGTTAAAAATCCCCCTGAACAATGGCATCATTACGTTCTGCAGCCTTAAACAAACGCTGAGAGATTCTCCGAGACCATGTCGTCCCCCCACTCTTAGACCATCTCATTCCTGGTGATATAAGAGAAAGCTCTGTATCATTAAACCACAGCATGCCACCCAGGCACTGGCATTTATCCGGAATCACTAACAATCAGGTGTCAGGGCCTCAACCATGAGGAGGGCTTGCTTGGCCACCCACAATTTCACTTTCACCATGCCAGGGTGGTAAAAAATCACTGCTTTTAAAACTTTCACACTGGATTTTTCCAGCCACGCCTTGGCAACAAAACGGATTCTTATTGCTGGTGTTTGTTGCTTAGTAACTAGACTGAATATCTTTCCGACTAGAATGTGGACACCAGAATGTGGGTGCCTGGGGGACAAAACAAAAAAGAGAAAGACGCCTATATCTTAGACGGTTTCTTTTAAGCTATCAGACCGCCCACCGTTTTGCCTGGTTACAAAATTCGCATAAATGTAATAAAACCTGGAGTAACACTTAATCTTTGGACTTGCACCATGGGTAGAGCTCAGGATGGCCAAAGGAGAACACCTAGCCAATTAGAACACATGATTTGCATCATTAGTCTGAAGTATCATCATTTTTATTTTATTATTTTGTTTTTAGTATTATTTATTTAAGTCATGGAGACAACTTCACCACAAAATATATAAATATATACAGTGTATATACAGGACCCACCAGTGAAAGCTGGTCCAACGGAGAAAATGAGGAAAATGTTTTCGTTATTGTCAGCAAAGCAGAACTTTAAATAACGTGGTGCCTTTCCATTCGTCAGGATGTTTTTACTTTAGGAAAGTGGAGCGCATTGTCAGAGCATCATGTGGTGAATAAGAAAAAAAACCTTAATTATAGGTTGTATGTTGATGCATGTCTTGAGAAGAAACATGCATCAACACAAGCTATAGGCTTACATAAGCGCTTCTTCAGGCTTAAAAATGCCTAGCACCAGGGTCTTTACACAGAATACTGTATTATTATAACGTCTTCCGATGTGCGGCATACAGTATGTCGAGTGCATGCCTCCTGGGCTTCACCAAGGCCCTCTATTATTGTGTATTAGTATAATAACTACGTTTCTTCTGATTAATAATTAGAGTCAGTCTGCTGGATCATAATAAAAGATCATTTAGAATGAGCAATTTGTGCACTGTACCACTTATATTTGCATGACTTCGAGGTATTTACAGTTATGTCTGATTTTCACGTCACCAATCATCCTTCCATCCAATATCTATACCTCCAATCTGTCAGGGTCGCTGGAGCCAACCCCAGCTGACTTTGGGTGAGAGGCGGGATAAACCCTGAGCAGGTCTATTTCTGGGCCAACACAGAGAAATGAGCAGTTATTCACACTCACATTCACATCTTTGGGCAAGTTAGAGGAGCCAGTTGACCCAGTCTGCATGTCTTTGAGCTGTGGGAGGAACCTGCAGCACTGAGGGGAAACACCCACAGGCACAGGGAGAACATGCAAAGTCTGCACTGAAAGACCCCAATTGGACACCAGGTTTGAACCCAGAAGCTTCATGCTGTGAGGCGACAGACAGAATGTCATTCAGAAGACCATGATGCATAGCTGGTGTTAAGAAGTACTGTAATGAGGAAGAAGAAGAAGAAGAAGAAGAAGAAGAAGAAGAAGAAGTTTGTTGCGTTTAAACTGACTGCCAAGCTGAAGCGCTCTGACAGCGATGCATGCTTTATCTGCTTGTTTGCTTGCATTTTAAGCTGGTTCTGGCATGAGCTGCTGTTTGGATAAGTCGTGTGCACGGTTATCATTTTCTTCCAGTGAATCAGAGAAGCGCACAGGTGTTAAATATGGTTCTGTCTCTCAAATGTCTCAGACTGCACAGTGTGGTAGTGGATGAGATTACTCTGTATCTGATTCATCAGTAAGACACTTTCCTTCAGGCTGAATTATTCAGCTGATAACGGCTGGAGGAGATGAGCAAGTTTCTAGTGTATTTTTGTTATAAATATTTAACCTCCAAATGTTTCTGGAATGAATGTCTACCGGAGTGAAAGATGAATTTAAATAGAACTAAAATAGAGCAAAAACATTTCCTCAGTTAACAGTTACTAAATTATCTAAGGGGTCTGATTTTAACTGGTGCATTTATATACGTCTCAGTATGTAACAGTGTATAACTATTTTACTGTCCTGAAGCTCTGTGAAACGTCCACCGAAAGAAGCTAAAGATGTTTGGATATGTTGTGACATACCAACCGACAAAGAACATGTGAGACTTTTATACTTAACCACCAATTAATATTAACATCATTTAACATCAATCAGCAAGCAAAAAAAAAGTCCGCAAGTTCTCTGCATGTCATACTGACGCCATGGATATTTAATATTTAATTATTTAACTCAAGAATTCTCAATTTCTATGCTCTGAAAAAGGCAAACCAACCAACAAACAAACAAACAAACAAAAAAAAATGCTTATGCTTGAGTCCATTTGGTTTAATCGACCCACAAGCTGCATCTCCTTTTGTTCTGCCTGCCTTATGGCAGCAGAAACTGGCAGCTTCCCCCAGTAATGTTCTCCCCATGGCCAGGCCTGTGTGGGCTGCGTGCCATCATTCCACCTATTCCTTTTGTACCCCCAAGATCATTTCTTCAGCGCTGGCAACAGATTTTCTTCTTCTCTTGCATTTCTCAGAGCCTCCAGCTGTCTCCTGCACAATCATTTTTGACATTTTATCAGACAAAGCTTTAAAATGCAAGTTGGACGGAGCTTTAGCGGTCCAGCTTTTAGCAGTTATGCATGGTTACTTCAGAGGAGGGCATATGAGCTTAATTTATAATGTAGTGGAACAGATCACATTTATTCAGGAGCAAAATCTGCAGTAAAGCAAAGCTCTGGGTTTGGGTCTAAGGTCTAAACCTCAACTTGCTGTGTTCCCTGTCCAGATTCATCATTCGGATGATTCAGGTGTCGGAGTGTGAGGATTTCTGGACTACAGGATTGGCAGATAACACATGGGAACTGTCTGCATCAGTCATCTGTGGTGGAATGAGATCCATCATGTATCAGCTTGTAGCTGTTTGGAGAAGGCTGGACTGGTGTTGAAAGTATTGGCAGCGCTGATCCATAATAAATGCACCCAGCAGACTGTGGCGCCACTTCGGTATTATGTGTAAGTGTGTATGTGCATATCTGCTGTCTGTACTATATTACAGAGAGAGAGAGAGAGAGAGAGAGAGAGAGAGAGAGAGAGAGAGAGAGAGAGAGAGAGGAAGACGGGGGGGTGGGGTGTAGAGGGTGTGGGTGCAAATGAAAGTTTCTGTCTGTCTGCAATTGCATAAAATTAGGTGTTTCAACAAGAATGATAGACCACTTTCTAAAAATGCCCTTATATGAAAACTTCTGATTATACATTGTGGGACGGCGCTCTTTTCCAGCATGTGGAGTAATGGAAGAAGAGAACAGTCATAAAGAATACTGGCATGTAGAGTCTGTGTTGTGTGTTTCAAAGTAAACGTGTTACGCTTTGATGGATAGAGACAGTATAAAATTGACTTATACAGTGTTCAAAGAGCATATATCTTTTTTAACCCCCTTTTTATCCCCAAGTCTTTCACAGCCAACCAAACCAATCAGACAAGACTGCTCAGTTTCCGTGGTTTATCTAGTTGCTAGAATAACTTTTGGCTATTAGCAATCCTGACTCGGAGCCCTCTGACACCTCCGACATGTCTCAGCGTACTCTTTGTGCAAATGATCCAAACTTGTCAAAAAAGAATTACAATCCTGTTGATGAAAGTCATGAAACACATAACAATAATGGCTTGCTGGTATTGTCTTTATGTGGCATTCATTGTTATCATTAGCATCAACACTGTGAGTTAATTTCCCTACCTTTTAACCCTATAATAATTACATTTACATAAAATAAAGACTAGATAATCAAAATTCCCTTTTGTAATCTGCTTTCCCATCTATGACAATGTGCCCTCTAGTGGCTCAATGGAGAACATACTGGATGAAGGAGCTCAGCAGTGCTCAGGTTTGGCTCCCAGCCTACATTTTTAATTTTAGCTGCCTGAATGAACTTAGTGCTAAAGGCTAAAAACATGATGCTAAAAGCTGACAAAGTTATCAACTGAAACATGCTGAGAGAGAGAGAGAGAGAGAGAGAGAGAGAGAGAGAGAGACAGAGAGGGACAGACAGGGACAGAAAGAGACAGAGAGGGACAGAAAGACAGGGAGGGACAGAGAGGGACAGAGAGAGACAGACAGACAGATAGGGACAGAGAGAGACAGAGAGGGACAGAGAGAGACAGACAGATAGGGACAGAGAGAGACAGATAGCGAGACAGAGATGGACAGAGAGAGACAGAGTTGGACAGAGAGAGGGACAGAGAGAGACAGAGAGGGACAAAGAGAGACAGAGATGGACAGAGAGAGACAGAGATGGACAGAGAGAGACAGAGAGGGACAGAGATGAACAGAGAGAGACAGAGATGGACAGAGAGAGAG
>JAQLOM010000006.1:11822109-11841993 GCA_030068315.1 Chrysichthys thysi
TCAGGTGTGAGTTGTGCTTGGTTGGAATGAAAACCCGCACCCACACGGCCCTTTTATGGACCGGTTTGACACCCCTGAAGATAGTACAGTATATAGATGGCATTTCTCTCCATATTTTTTCTGTAGTTCCAGGGGCCTAGTTGCCTTGCAGTAAAAGAGATTACACATTAAAATAGCATTTACATGGGTAAGGCTCTGTGGTGAACACCATTTTAACTATGTACTGTCAACCATCAAACAAACAAACAAACAAACAAACATGAATTGCAGCTACATGTATGTGATGTGTATCAACCTTTAATAATTCATATTACAATAATCAGAAATGTATCAAGAAGGGAGAAATGATGCTTACCGCAAGGAAAAATGGCTTTCTTAGGATAAACTCAGGTTATGTAATGTATTACTCCATGTAAAGGATCATACTAAATTCTGCCACCACCAAAACATTGTACCATAGTACTTTACATACTTTAACCCGGAAACATCTAGTCAGGTTTAAATATAGATAATAAAGTTTTATCTTTAGCTATGTTTGTATTATTATTATTATTATTATTATTATTATTATTATTATTATTGTTAACAAATTAATTAAACAATGATTTTTTTATTAGAAGCAACATGGTGGTACATTACTGCTTCAAAGCTCCAGGGTCTTCAGTCCAATCCTGAGTGCAGGTTACTGTGTGTGCAGAGGTTCACAGGTTCTCTCTGCGCTCGCATGGATTTACACTGGGTTCTCTAGTTTCCTGTCACTTTCCAAAAACATGCCGGTAGGTGGACTGGCTACACTAAATTGCCCCTAGGTGTGAATGAATGTATAAATGTGTGTGTGCATATTGCCCTGTAATGAATTGGAGTCCATATGGGGGGAACGCTCTCACCTTACACCCAGCGTTATTGGGACTGGCTCTGGCTCCAGCATGACCCTGACTAGGAGAGATGAATAATAAAATGAATTTTTATCAGTAGATCAGAACATGGCTAATTTATTCAGACATGGACAAAATCTTTACTGCTTGATTTCGTAGTTCACAGAAGTCTGGAGAGAAATACGCAAGAATGAAAATTCTAGTAGTGCTGTAATTTTAAACAATATTACACAGACCTGTTAGAAGTGGCCTTGTTGGGTTGTCTGTTCCTGCTCCTTATCTGAACAATTTCAGGAAGAACAGAAGAATTGTCAAACAATTATGTTTCAAAGGAATTAAGTAGGATTTCACTGTTTTTGACCTGGATGTATTACATGTTTTGGCCATAATTTCTGTATGTTAGAAAATAATTAAAAGGTACTACATCAGACCGATCCATTAAAAATAAAGTAAAACATGCAAACAGAATAACTTTGAACAAAATAACAGAATAAATAATCAATTCTGCATGGTTAGCTACTAAACAGTGGTGCTGAAAAGTTTGTGAAACTTTGTGAATTTTCCACATTTCTGCATAAATATGATCTAAAACAGAAGATTTTTAGATTTTCACCCAAGTCATGAAAGTAGATAAAGAGATATTAAACTAAGCAATTAAACAACTGAGACTAAAATATTATATTTGGTCATTTATTTATTGAGCAAAAAGATCCAGTGTTGCCTTTCTGTGAGTGGCAAAAGTATGTGAACCTCTAGGATTAGCAGTGAATTTGAATGTGAAATTAGAGTCAGGTCTTTTCAATCAGTGGGATGATAATCAGGTGGTGACTGGGTGCCCTGTTTTAATTGAAGAACATGGATCTATCAAAGTCTGATCTTCACAACACATTTGCGGAAATGTGGAATCTTGGCACAAAGAAAGGAGATTTCTGAGGACCCCAGAAAAGACTGTTGATGCTTATCAGACTGGGAAAGCTTACAAAACGATATCCAAAGCGTTTGGACTCCATCAATCCACAAATAAGACAGATCATTTTTACCGTCTCCAGGAGTGGTAGACCAACAAAAATCACTCCAAGAACAAGGTGTATAATAGTCTGTAATGTCACAAAGAAACCGAAGGTAACTTCTAAGTAACTAAGGCCTCTCTTACATTGGTTAATGTTAAAGCTCACGAGTCCATCACCAGGAGGACACTGAACAACAGTGGTGTTTGTGGCAGGACTGCAAGGAGAAACCCACTGCCCTCCAAAAACAACACTGGTGCCTATCTACAGTTTTTTGAAGATCATGTGGACAAGCAGACAGCTATTGGAATTGGAGTTTGAGGATGGATGAGACCAAAACTGAAGTTTCTGGTTTAAATGAGAAGCACTGTCTGTGGAGAAAGGAAAATACTGCATTTCAGCAAAAGAATCTGATCACATCTGTGAATCACAGAGGTGGTAGTATTACTGTTTGGGCCTGTTTTGCTGCATTTGGGCCAGGAGGGCTTGCCATCATTGAAGTCTGAATTTTACCAGCAAATTCTGAAGGAAAATATCAGGACATCTGTCTGTTAACTGAATCTCTGACTTAAGTAGGTCATACAGCAAGAACAAAGTAATGTTTTGGAAAAGCCCAGTCAAAGTCCTGACTTTAATCCAATAGAAATGTTGTGCAAGCCGTTCATGTTAGGAAACCCACCAACATTCCAGAGCTGAAGCTGTTCTGTAGTTGCAGTTATTGCTAAAAAAAAGTCTGAGATGCTGAGTTTCCAACAGAGGGCAGTGTTCACTATGGTGAGAATGAAGTACGCCTCAGACGAGACCTTTCTGTTTAAGTCTGTATTAAAAGAAGATGAAATAATAATAATAATAATAATAATAATAATAATAATAATTTATGCATATATTCTATTATACATAAAGGACAATATCGTTAGATTTTGTTCATTTTTATACAAATGAATCTTAATGGCTTTGGTTAAATCAAAATATTTCATCAAGATGATGTGTATTTGAATAATCAAGGAAATAATTCTGCATTTGAAATCTTCACAATTGCTTTGGTCTGTAATGCTAGTGATTCATTTAATTATTAATTACTGAATTTAATCATTTAATTTCTAAGCCTTCTTAATAAGAATAGTAACAATATCTATAAAAAAATACATTTCATGTTTTAAATATATATTGACAACATACAGGGCACATACATGATAATGAAGTGAAAACTTGCTTTAAAAATGGTCACGATTGATTTGGACACCACTTGGGTGCATGCATAAACATGCCAGGATCTTCCAACAAGGTCAGCTAATCAGCACTCCAGGTATCCTGTCCTCCAAAGCTGGGAATGGCCTCCACTTTTCGCATTATTCATAGAAACCTATAGGGCACCATGGCATTTATTAGCCTCAAGTATTTTTCTAATACGGTTCACATTACTGACCAGCAATTAGCTAGTTACTCACCATTCCTGTATGTGGACATTCATCTTTCCATCCTCTCGGGGACTGTAACTTCTCCTGCACTGAGCAGCTCCTGTTCCCTCACTTCTTTTCCTGCTGAGTTGGTTTGCCTCTCAGCAATTTTAACTTTGAATATTCCACATTCCCTGGCAACTAGCTGGCCCTAATGCATTGCTAATGCTGTGGAGTAGCACTGACCTGACATGCAGTGCGCTGTCCGTCGCCGAACCTTTTAATTTAGTTGAACTCTTGCATATTCTCAGTCCATGCTGTCCCCACATAATGTCAAAATGTTTTCTTTACGCTTGAGTCAGATTGCTTTTATATTTCATGATGTACTGATTGAGTAGCCATAAATAACCATGCTAAAAGACTTGTGTTTATGTACTCAGTGTATAAATCTCTTGGAAGGCATTGATTGACACCAGCATGTGCTCCCTGCCTTGGACTTGACCATCTCAAGGACACCATGTCTGACTTGGACATCCCTTGCACTGAATGCATGGTGATGCCAATGTTGACATGATGCACTTGGCTGGGAGATTTGAATCCTGGCTCAGAGTGGAATCTGGCCCAAATCCCTCAGTCTAAACAGCTTGCTGGTCACAAAGGCCCAGGCCCGGCAATGACCAGCAAGCACAACAAGAAGCCCAGAAAACAGTCTGAATTACTCTCAAGAGGAATCAAGAACTTGGCAGCAGGCAAAGCTCAGCTGAAATCAATGATACAGCAATTGAGACCATACAAGTCTGAGGCTTCTCAGCAGAGGCCTCTGTGTAGCTCAAAAATCCAGTCATCCTTCTATCCACTTATCAGAGGAGTTTGAGGATGCTATGTCTGCAAAGGCATCTGGGAGGTTCTTTTAGACTGACCCACTAATTGAACAACCAGTTTCAACTTTATACAACTTTATACCATGCTGCAGCAGTTTCAAAAATAGTGCTGTCAGTCATACAGAAGAGGCTGGGGATTGACTGGAGAAAGACTGGAGTATGCATTCTAACCAAAAAGAGAAAATACACACTTTCACACTGCCCTCTAAGTGCTGGGTGCAGATATCCAGGTGAAGTCCATGTGCACACACTGGTAATATGATCGCTATTCTGCTGCTGGCTTTGATGTAGTACCTGAAAATGTTCTCCCCTCAGTAAATGAGTTGATGCACAACTTACTTATGATGTTGAGACACCTGGGCCAGATCATAGGGTGACTGCCTCATAACTTGTTTAATACCCACTGCCATGGGTGCACTGTACTATGTTTATGCAAACAAATTATCTCAGTGGAATCTGCCTTCTGGGTCATCCACAGCGTCAACTTGTCTCACTGGGAGCAACTCATCTGATGGGTTGTACAGCGGTGCAGGAGACTGTTTGTTGGTACAGTCTGGATGTCAAGGGCAGTAGAGTCTGCAACCAGAAATAGTATGAAAGTTCTTAGTTTGGATTTGAAAAAGACCAAACACTGTTTTTCTATCTTCAACTGTCTAGTTTCAGTAACCCCGTGCCCACTAAAGCAGAATCCTGTTCATGGTTGACAGGATTGGAACCCGATGTGCTTTTCTGTTGTAGCCGACCCACCTAATGTTGTCCAAATTTTGTGCATTTTGAGATGCAACCATGGTGAACAGAAAAGCAAAGAATGGTTATTTGAGTTACTTTAAACTTCCTGTCAGGTACAACCAGTCTGACCATTGTCCTCTGAACTCTGTCATCAAGAAGGAGTTTCTGCTTGCAGCACTGCAGCTCACTTAATGTTATTTTTTAGCTTTAATTCATTTTAAAGGGGTTTTTTTTTAATGCAGATATTTCTCTAAGATTCCAATCAGTCTGTCTGCCATCAACAACCCTGCCAAGTCACTAATGTGACATTTTTCTTTATTGTAATGTTTGATGTGCATTGCCTGAAGGTTTGGATCTGTACCTGCATGATTTTATACACTGCACTGCTGCCACATGATTAGATGTTTGGATAATTGTGTGTGAGGGTATTGGTGTCCCTATTAAAGTGGCAAGTGTGTGAATAGCCTTTGAATATGTGCATAAAATAAAGGTTATTGTTCCAGCCAGTATTTCAAATATGAAATGCATTTTCTAAATATGTCAAGGAACGTGGAAAGTAACAAACTGCACTAACATATAAAAACTAACACCAACAAAGCACACAAACGCTTACACAAAGTAAACTAACAAATGTACACTTTGCTACAGGCATGCATGCTCACCAATACAAAGAGATAAAAATAAAAAGTGTATTTAATGTTAGAAGACGGCAAGCCAGTTAAGACAATGTGTGCAAATTTTAAATAATTCATTTTCAAGAAACAGTAAAAAAAAAAGCAGTTTCCTGCCAAAACTCTATACTTCAAGGGCCAAACGCTTAGTCAGCAGACAGTCGAGACAGATGAGTGTCTCTGGCCCAATTTATCAGGTATCTTCAGTTTGAAATGTTTCAAAGGAACTACAATGGTAATGATCTGGAAATTATATGAGACAAACCCATGGAGATATCAGCATTTCACAGTTCAACATCCAACCTGCAAAAACATTTACAGGAACCGGGAAGCCTTAAGCTAGCTGAGTGTGCTAGACTAGCTAGCATGATCTTTTGAGGTGTTATAATATGAAACATCTGTATTAAATGACGTGATATTGATGTGCAACAGTGAATACCTGTTTATGCTCTAGGCAAAACCCAAACCCAAGGCCCCAACCACAGACTGCTGTCTTCTTTCACCACTAAAACATTATTGGTGTTTGTCAATAAAATCAATAATGTGTTCTGAAAAGCCTTCAAAAATAAATAAATAAATAAAAGTATAGCCTTACATTATGGACTAACAAAAAAGCTGATGTGGCCCAGGCAGAATCTGACAATCCTAAAAAATGGGGCACTTTTCCAGACAGCTAAAAATATAGCTAGGACATGAATTAACATGAGCTAGCTAGCTAACTAACAAACACAGCAAGCTACTTAAACCTCAAAAGCATGTGAATAAGTCAGTTGGCCAGCCAATGATGCCTCTTCTTATATATAAAAATGGTAAGGTATCAAATCACGTAGTTTTTCCACCAGAAGACTTATCCACTTTTAATAATAGCAAAGGTTGAAATATTTTTGACCTCCAAGCCACAAACACTTAGATTGTGTGTCTGTCTTAGTCTAAGGGCATTTAACTGTAAGGCCAATCTGCTCTCTATATATCCAATGTAATGTATATGGCTATATGTACAATTTCTTCTGAGAGCAGTGCTCCAAAACAGACAAAAGAATAGGACATGAACTAGAATATTCATATTTTGTTGCTTAATTTTCACATTTAGTTGATTATTATTTAAACATTACAAGATTGTCTGTTTCCATCTCTACAGCAAGTGAAGATGCACATACATCATGGATAATTTGACATAGCGTTTAGTCAGTTTACAAACTGAATATATTAGGCTTCCATCTTAGATTAAAGCATGACGTGTACTACATGATGAAAGCACACATAGCGAGCAAACTAGCCATATAAACTTAAAATCTATAGACAGACTGAAATTTTTTACAGTCATGCTTGTTAAACTGTGCCCTTATTGCACAAGGTGATCGTAGGAGATACCAGGTCAAGGTTAGAAAGTTAAAGGATAAATAGATACGAGTATAAATAAATCTAGGAGGTCGAATTATGACTGATTGTCAGCCACAGTGAGATCCAACTGCTTTTCCAGCACCAATGCCACACATATCCCAGGAAAGTGAGAACAGCCTACACCAACTGTACTGCATTGCCCAAATTCACTGTCAAATACTCAGTGGAGCACTTGAGCCAAGTCAGCCAAGGCACTCTGGGGACATTATGCACAAATTTGTCCGGGCTTACATAATATATCTAATGATGTGGATGAGAAACAAGAAACCCAGACTGATGCTCATGTCCTCAGTGCCAGTCTGGACATTTTAAATGTGGTATTCATGACATACGTAACTGATTCTAGGCTACAAATCTGCAATTACAGAAAATTGACACTGATATATCTTCAGCAGCATTCCTCCTGTCCTCATTTTGAGAATTTGAGATGGGAAATTGAGATCACATGTAAAAGGGAAGCCTTGAATGTCTTAGGGGTCTTGCAGTTCTACAGACGATATCTTCAGTGAAATAATCATAGGGCCATAAAACTGAACCTTGTCAGAGAGCCGGAATGAAAGCAAGGACGACACTTTTGGTTTGTTCGTACTGATTTGCTATTAAATTTTGGGGTATTAACTAGAAAGTAGGTTATGTATTGGACTACATTAAATGTTGGACTCTAGGAACTCATGTGTTATAAGCCTTGTATATTTTTACTAGACAACAGAAAGACACACATTTACTTAGTTTTATTACAACACTTACGCTGCACATATTGTATAGGTTTTGCATCTTTACTGACTCATGACATACGGCTGCAGACTTTCTGATATTTCAGATAGTCGTCGTCGTCGTCTTCTTCCACTTAATCCTGTTCAGGGTCGCGGGGGGAAGCTGGCGCCAATCCCAGCTGACATCGGGTGGGAGGCAGGACACGCCCTGGGCAGGTCACCAATCCACCGCAGGGCAACAGACAACCATTCACACATTCACATTCATGCCGAACCCGGGGCTCGAACCCAGGACCTTCTCACTGTGAGGCGACAGTGCTAACCGCTCAGCCACCGTGCCGCCCTATTTCAGATAGTATCTACAGTATTTTAGATAGCGTGCGTGGTGTTCCGATGTGTACAGATATTTCTGCTTTGGTGGCGATTTGACTTGAAAGGAAATGAGAACTAGGATTCATAACAGAATGCTGAAGAATGATCAGGTTCAGGTGTTTTGATTTCATTGGGAGATGATTTTACATTTGACTAGTTAAAATGTCTTCGTCTTTTGTCTTCTACTGATTAATCCTGCTCAGGGTCGCGGGGGGACGCTGGTGCCAATCCCAGCTGACTTCAGGCGAGAGAGACGGGGTACACCCTGGGCAGGTCGCCAATGCATCGCAGGGCAACAAACAACCATTCACATTCACACCTACGGGCAATTCAGAGCCAGTTAGCCTAATCCCCTCTGTCCCCGGAGGAAACCCACATGGACACGGGGAGAACACACAAACTCCACACAGAATCAAACCAAGAATCTTCTTGCTGTCAGGCGACAGCATGAACCACCAAGCCACCCCCCCCAGTTAAAATGTAAAACATCCGAATTCAAAGCCCAATCTAAATGAGATTTAATAGGTGTAATGGTGTGCTATTTTTCAGCAGAATGCAACAACCACATCATTATCACTCGAGTCACTGTGTTACTGTATGGTGGTAGTAGTGGAAAGATGGTCTCCAAAAAGGGAGTTTGCAAGACCATGATGCATTGCTAACATCAACCATGCAGACCAGATGGCAAAAACGGATTTGCAATGATATGCAGGGAAAGAAGAGTGACGCTGAAAACAATAATTCTGGCAAGACTCCAAAGTACCAAAATCTTCATTAAAAAAAAAAACCCTCTTCTTTCATGTTTCTGCACAAATAAGTTTAGAAACAACAAGCTGTTTAGCATCACATTTGGTAAAGTCACTGGTTAAAAAGATTTTTGCATTTATTTTCCTGATACAATGGCAGTTTGAAATCAAGAGGTCTGTGGCAGGTGAACTGTAATATACAGTATATATTTAATCAATTTGTAGTGTGAGAAAGGTTTCTGTTTTGAACACATTGAAAGTTTGGAGGAGTGTGTAAGATGTTGAAGTTATTGACCTGCATGTGTTATTCATAGAGTAATGCAAGCAGTATCTCAGGAAAATGCAGGAATTACTAGGTAAACATTTTGCTACATAAAACACTCACTCTATACAGTCAGGTCCATAAATATTGGGACATCGACAAAGTTATTGCTATTTTAGCTGTCGGGAATGAATATGAACTCCAAATGCAGACTCTGACCTTTAATCTGAGGGTATTTTCATTCAAATGCCAAATCCAACCATACATAACTTTCCCAGGGCCCAAATATTTATGGGCCTGACTATACATTTTGTTCCTCACCTACACATACACAGGGAAACGCTTTCTGTAAAAGATGTCAAACTGACAATGAAATCACTGTAAAATACTCCGTGGAGCACTTAATCCAAGTCAAAGAGATTCTCCAGGAAAAAAAGAGTAATATATTTATCCTAAATTATTAAACAAACTGAGAATAAACACTCTATGGTTATCTTGAATATATTCACTATGAGGACAAACTGCTGTTCTTGAGCTTAAGGTCTTAAGAAACATGAGACTCCTGAAGATAAAGGACTAACACTGAATATCAACAATGACAGCTCAGGCTTGAAAAAAGTACATAGTGAACCGCTACCCGAGTCCCAGCTACTCATTTATTCTTTTTAAAGATAAATGATGAGCTGAGCTTTTTGACATCACACACTTTTAGGAAGGCTCCATGATCAGGAGGTTTTTTTCCTGTAGTTTCACACCTTCAACTGGAAAACATGACACATAAAATATTGTCAACGTGAATAGTCTTTTATCCTGTAAGGATGTGCTCCTAGCTTTATTCGGCATAAAATGTGATCATTTTTACATGATAACATTATAAAAGTACTCTCGGGCTGAAATCAAGTAGTGTGCAACCAGCATCAGATAATCCTTTTTCTTGTGATTTTTGGAGATCACCCGTCAGTATAATCAAGTATTTTTGGAATCCATGAAATCCTCATCGATGGCAGGGTTGGTGCGTGTTGTGCCGGCAAAAAGATTAAAAATGAAGACGAGACGATTATTATTATTTCCAAATTTGGCACTTATTGTGCAAACTTTTTTCATTATTTATCCACATATTTGAGGGAAACTAAGACTGCATCCACATGAATGCAGTTTAGTTTTTAAATCTAAAATCTTTGTATTAAAAAAACTATTTCCATACATACAAACATGTCTGTAAATGCATATCACATGACCGTTCACACACACTGTGCATGCACATGCCGGTACAAACAGAAAGCAGATTGTCTACTCTGCAGTTAGTTTCCTAGTTGCAAATCACTTGAATAATAGCTTGCCTCCTACATGTGTAGGCAGTTGCAGCATTACAAAATGTAGAATTTAACTGCACTACATCTGCTCGCGAAGACAACAAGGTCAGTAGCGCTTGAAATGTGTTATCCACGCTGCAGTCACCACTGGTAGTCCAGGCTGAGGTTGTTTGTTTTCTTCCGGATAAAGGTCACGTGATAGGAGTGTGTCGAATCCCAGAAGGATACGTCATGTCTGATAAGAAACAATCAGGATGTGAACACGGGTGTCTGTGTCATCATTTCCCAAAGCCTCCGTTTTCCCTCCTGCACACTAAAAAGCAACTTACGAGTTTTCACCTAAGAAAGGACCAGAAGCTTTTCAAAAATCTCCATTTTAGGGGCTTGAACATTCCAGAATAGTATGGATGCCAGGTTTAAAGGGAGCAAAAGTGATGCATTTTTTAAAAACTAAAATGTATTAGTGTGGAGATGGCATAAGATGTCGTTTTCATTTGGTGTAACCAAGGCTATGGTTTAATAAAACTGCATTAAGAGTTCAACTTGAAGAATAATCTGAATCTGTAAAAATATAAATAAAACTGTCTGCCTAATGAATAAATGGAAATTAGCCAGCCGTTTTCCTGAGTACAGCGAATTTCCCCACCCTTCCGTCCACACTGGCCTACTTTTGGTGCTGTGATTATCTGCATAGCTTTTAGCATTTCATAAATACAGTATTTCAACCAACCTGGCTCTACCTTCCAGTAGACCTGATCTAACCAAACAGATAGACAGATTAACTGCACTGGGTATGCTGGATTAAGGTTGGAACTCAAATCGGTACGAGGGGTATAAACAAAAGCTTGGCAGATGATTGTGTGTCTGTTTCGTTTTGTCCAAACGGGGTTAGAACTAAGCCATCATAAAGCTTTGCTCTCAGTAAGGCAGCAAATACTACACTAGAGCCTATGTCAAAGATTCACATTTATTACAGGCTTGAAAAATAAAAACACTTTGTAACACACACTGTAAGCCTCGGGTAGTTCCAGTGCCTTATGTTAACCTGGTTAAAGATTTGGGGATAACCCAGACCACACTTTAAAAGATTGGAGGGTTTAAAGCTTGATGTGAGTGGAAAGCCGGTAGTTGGAGGCTGTCATACAGTCCCTGCCATGGTCTGCAGAAAAAAGAAGTTATTAAAAACACCAGACCGAATGTAATTATAGACTAGAATAGAATCAGTGGGCTGCTTTGCACATATGAGCAGGTGGAATTTTCACTCTTGCACAGATGGGTTTGAGTGGTAAGTTAAAGTTTCGCACAACAGTGTTCTCACAAATCAAACCGTTTGTATCGATGTCACATCACACAGGTGCATCACAAATTGATAGTATTATACCTGAAGCGTTAAAGTATCAACCTGAACCTGTAACAAACCTGTTGGAAGACTACGATTTTAAAATGCATTTTCCTGTTAAGTTGTGAACTTGAAGAATATTTTTTCTCAACCCAAATCCATCTGCCCACAAGAAAAGCCCTCATGCACAATTAATCGACACATTAATGATGCATGTCTACTCTAGACTAATTTTTCTCATATTCAGGTCTTTTTTTAAATGATTTTTCACTGTAAAGCATTGATGCAAATTTCCCTAATAAGCACGATAGAGGCAACAGTGACGAGCCAAAACTCAGTGAGACTCAATGAGAATATGACAAGGAAAGCTTCAGAGAGCTCAGACATTTTCTATGTGATGCTGGGTAGTGAGATGTGGAAATCATTAATCTTTTATAACAGGATATAAAATCAAACTGAGTCTGCTGACGTGAGGTTCAGAATGAGTTAGAATATTGGGTATAGTAGTTCTGGGATGAGCAATGGACAGGGCTTTATGATTACAGCAGCAGCTCTTTGTCTATAACAGTGAGCTTATCCAATGAAGCACCACTCAACCCTTTTGGAAATAAAGGTATTAAAGTGTACTTCTCCATGCTGCTAGGGTGGATCTTTTATTCCTTTAGTATGTAGCTCATCTAGAAATGTGGATATAGCATAAGTTTAAAAAAAAAACATTTTCATGTAAAGCGCCCTGTGGTGGATTGGTGACCCGCCCAGGGCGTGTCCCGCCTCTCACCCGATGTCAGCTGGGATTGGCGCCAGCTTCCCCCCGTGACCCTGAACAGGATTAAGCGGAAGAAGACGAATAAATAAATAAATAATAATTTTCATGTAAAGCATGATTATATAAAAAGCTACGTAGTGTCAGTACACATGCACCACAATGCATACTGAAAGTATAAAAGATGTACTTTGGGTGGTACCACTCCAGAGCCAAGGAGAATGAGAGTTTGGTACGTTTATTGCGGAGACTGTAGGGTAAGACTCAGACATAAACTGTTTATTTTTTGTTTTTATTTAACTGTTTATTTTTCTGGGATGTGCAGATGTTTGGGACATATTATTCTCATTTGTACTTGTTTGGGAGAGGGACATGTTTGTCGCAGTAATAATTACACAGTACAAGAGTAATTCAATAGTAATCATTAGACCAGAATATCAATTATAGCCCGTTCCATTCCAGCTGTGTTTGAGTTAAATACAGATGAAAAAAAAAATACAGCATTTTAGGTCAGTGGAAGAAGAACGTATTAGGAATGGTTGAGACTGCAAAGAAATGACTTCACGTCCTGTCGCAGTACAATAACATCCTGCTCGTGCTTCATAGTCATTTGTAAGAATCAAACCTGCTGCGGTACTACTTTGTAATCAACGATTATTGCTTAATTTCTTTTAGCGGCAAATGTTGTTACACAGCGGCAGACACATACGGATCTAATACTGATATCTCTCCGATTAATTAAGTGTGTTAATTGTGAGTGTGACAGATGAATACAGCATGGTTGGCTTCCCCCAAGCTCTCTCTCCCGCACACCTCTGTTCATCACCAGGAGATCGGCTTTTCAAACTCCACCAAAGCTGCAGCTGACTAATTACCTGTCATTAAGGTTGAACCCGCTCTAAACACACTCCACGTAGACACACACTCAGCTGGAAATATGTGTGCTTGTCTGGCCTTGTTTGCTGTTTTGGTTTTTGCTTCATGAATATCTGATGTAGCATATTGAAGATGTGCAGCGCTGATTTGCATCAGGCATGTCATAATTATATTAGTAGAATTAGACAGAGTGGAATAGATGGAGCCAGTTTTATCGTGTTAATTTATGCTGGGAAATCAAACATGGCTGCCAGAGATGCTTGTATGGTAATTACTGTCAAACATGAGGTATGTCCATGGTGACAAAGCTAGTCTGTAGCATACAAGCATAAGACGCACTGCCATCTGCTTGTCTGGAGAAGACAATGTCAGCGTACCACCACTGAGCAACATCCCAATTTAGGGTTTTTCAAGAGGTTTGTTGGCTTCCAGAAAAGCACACGTAGATGCAGTAAAATATCGAATTATAAAACTTCATACAGTACCGGATAAAAGTTTGAACGCATCTAATTATTCATAGGCTTCTCTTTATTTTGACTAAATTCTGCATTCTACAGCAATAATAAGAGACATCAAAACTATGAAATAACTTGACAATGTTATTAGTGAACTATGAATTTTGTCATAAACAAAAAGGTTTCACAAAAAATACAAAGTATGTTTTAGATTCTTCAAAGTAGCGACTGTTTGCCTCGATAACAGCTTTGTACACTATTGGCATTATCTTAACCAGCTTCATGAGGAAGTCACCTGAAGGTGTGTCTTGGCAAAAGTTCCTTAGTGGAATTTCTTTCCTCATTAATGTGTTTGAGATCATCAGATGTGTTGTGTTGCAGTAGTGTTGGTATACAGTAAAACCGTAATAATCCGTATTATATCAAGAACCGCTCAACTAAGAAAAGAGCACGTCATTACTTTAGGACATGAAGTCCTTTTTAAGTAATAAAAACAAAGAAAAAAACACAGAATTAGAAGGTGTGTCCAAACTTTTGTCTGGTACAGTAGTCCCACTAGTCCCCGTTTTTCACGGGGGTTACGTTCCAAAACGTTCCGAGAAAGATGAAAATCCGCCATACACAGACGCCGCCCCCAAATGTTTTCTTTTTTAATAGTTTAAGCCCTAAATGATCCTCCTACACTTTTTAAACACTTTCTAGACCCAATTAAACACATAAAGAAAACATGTGTGAGCATATCGTGAGGTGAAGTCTGTGTCAAATTCGTAGAAACATCAGATTTATAGTGAGTACTGCTACGGGAGAAGAACTGGGCGGTTGGCGAATGCTGGTTGCTTCTCCTCAACCGTACGCGTCGTAGCCAGCAGCCAATCACAACCAAACTTACATGAATCGGGCATTCTGATTGGCCAGACTTGTTCCTCCAGCCAGATTTCTTTTCAGTATCCCCACACCGCATTTTCATAAACAACGATGTGATCTTTGTCTCTTGTGTAAATACGGTCTACACTGTACTGTATTTTATACATTATTAATATTTTACTTCATTTTAATTCATGTTTATACTTTAAAATGTAACATTTTTTTATATATTCTAAATAAAAATCCGCAAATAGCCGGGGGCGCGTAATGTGATCCGTGCTATAGCGGGGGGTTACTGTACTGTAGCATGTGTAGTTATTTGCATAATTCGCTTGAATCATGAAATTCTAAATTCTACTCCGTGCTTCATATTCATACAAAAATGGATGTTCCCAAAAGTATAAAAGGCATGTATTAGATAGAACAGCTATTCCAGTCATCCCACTTGGTTTAAATTTAGTTCCTATTGCCCTTTGAATAGTGAACGTTCAAGTGAAAGCCACGTGATTGATTTCTTACCACTGCAAGTCTAATGTTGAACTACAGAACAGTAATCGTTATTAAATGTTTGATCTCTATAAAAATGCTGTTGGTCTAATTTAACTGAAGATTCTTTTAATCAACTCGATCGTCTCTCGCTCTCAGTTCATCCATCTATGAGTGTGTCTGCTTGTGTGTGAGTGACACAGTAAGGAATGCCATAAGGGACCTACGTGTATTTTTGTTAGATTAGGATATGTGTAATCGGTTAATTAGCTTATTTTCTCCCCATTTCACATTCTTTTCTGTTTTGTATACACTTTTATATGTGTGTATGTGTATATATGTCCCGTGTGCCTATTTGTCTTGCTGTGTGTCAGTGTATATACAGTATTTGTTTGTTTATTTATTTATTTATATGTATGTATGTGCACCTGGGATGGCGCAGTGAGGCGTTCCATAGGGTGTGAGATTGCTGTGCCACCTTAGCGCCCTCCTCTGACTGCTGACTGGCCACTGGAACAGCGGCCCCTTGTGTGCTGACAGTGATTTATGGGTAATTTAAAAAGTCATTCTTTTCAAAGCAGCTGGCTGCTGAGAGGGCATCCATCTGTGGCTTGTTCCCCCACAGTTAGAGAAAAAAACTAATTTAAATTTACCTTACAGATTAAGGCAAATCAGGCCTGCATTAAATTGGCTGCATCCTTCCAAAGTTCCATCCATGTACGCTAACAAACAACCCCTTCATCTGCCCTCCGGTCTGTCCCTTAACAATGTGAAATAATAAAAAAAAGTGCGCATGATAAAATCAAAAGTTTTAGTAAAAGGTTAAAAATCCTTCAGATGTTTCAGATGATCCACTATATGACCAAAAGTTTGAGGACATCTGCATGTGCATGTTGAACATTCCTGTTCCAAATTTAATACCTCTCATTTACTGTTATAATAGTTTCCACTTTTCTTGGAAGTCTTTCCATTAAATTTTGGAGCATAGCCACAAGATCATTCCTGAGGTTGAGCAATGACGTTGGGTGAAGAGGACTGCGGTGCAGTCAGTGCTCCGGTTCATTCCAGTAGGGTTGAAGTCAGTCAGGGTTCTGTGCATGACACTCAAGTTCTTTTCCTCCACCCTTGGCAAAGCATGTCTTCATCGAACTCAATTTGTGCACAGGAACATTGTCATGCGGGAACATGTTTGGGCCTCTTAACACCAACGAAGGGAAGTTGTAATACTACACCATACAAAGACGTCCAACATGAGTGTGTACTTCAAAGTTGGTGTTTGTTTGGGGAACACCTAGATATGGGTGTGATGGTCAGCTGTCCACAAACTTTTGGCCATACAGTGTGTCGTGAACTAGTAGACTAGTGATCTCTGTGAAACACTGCTACTGTATACTCACAAGTTGACTCAGTTTCACTAAGTACACAGGACATGTTTAGTAGTCAACAGAGCTTTTGTTAACGTGGAGCTAACTAAGGCAGTTCCCAGTTACAGCATTACTCTATCATTTCTGATTATCTTTTGAAACTGCTTTAGAGACTGTTGATACTATTCCTGTAAAATTCTCCCAGTGTTACTTCACAACATCCCAGTTGATGGTTAATTTGCTTTGTGTCACTCTCTTAAGATGTACTCTTTAGGCAGCGAAAGAAGTGTTTGTCTTTCAGGGTTTTGTTTCTAGCTTAATTAAATGATTGGTGTCGAATCACTGCTTTGAAGCTAGTTTTATTTGACCTCGAGGTTCTCATCATGTATTAGCCTCCAAGTGCTAATGGCGCAGCTGCACAGCGTCCAGAGTCTGCCAAGCCTGTATCACCTGCCTGTTGAGTGTGTGCAGAGAGTGCCAGTGTTTATTAATAGAGAGGTAGAGGTGCCAGTTCCTAACTAGTCACATCCAGCTTTCTGGATGTGGGATAATGACAGCGGCCAATTAGCGCCGTGGACGCGGCTCAGCAGGTGGGGGCCATGCAAACAGGCGGGATTCCCCGTTGTCTGCCAGCTGATAGCAGAGCAGACGGCCTCTAATCAGCCAGGAGTGACAGGACTCCTGAAAGCAATTCTCGTGCAGTAATCCTCCCCTCTGAGGACAGCGTGGGAGATAAGTTGGCCGGGTTAATGCACCATGGTCTCTTCTGCAGCCACTGACAGGGCCTTGACAGCCAGACATGGCCACCGTCGCTTGTTTATGCTAATGGTGTGTCACGACTGGGCAGATAGAGATGTCGTGGGCGTGGGACAGAGCTGGGTACACTCACATACACACTCCAGAACCTGCAAAGCTTTGACCCGTGAGCTGCCCGGGGATGGACGACACTAATCGCACCTATAAAATCAGAAAGATCATGTTTGTCGGCAAGCATTGTTCGGGAGGAAATTCGGTGTCATTACAATGATCGCTTGAAGTGCTATTATGAATATATTAGATTAGATTAGATAATTACATATATGCTAATGCAGAATCTAATGGAAGCATAATAGATTTCAGGGTGATAGATTTGTATATTTTAGAGGGATTCAACTAAAATCTGTGCTGGTTCAGCAACATCAAACTCCTCGGTTAATTCTGGATAAGCGGCTAACGTGACTGGATGAACGCTGACAACAGCAGCGATTAATTCATGGCTAATAAAAAAGACACATCAATTTAAAGTTTAGTTTCATCCTTGTTCTTCACATTACCACTTTTAACTAGTGCCACAAACTCTGAACAGAGATGTCTAGTTTAAACCTGAAGCAGAGAATAAACACGTACTTCCCTGCCTAACTGTCTTTTCATCTTTTAACAAGCCATTTCACCACTTTACTAATCATGAAGTAAAAATGTGTGAAAGTCTGTGCAAACATTTCATGTTCCTGCTGAGCTGCCTTCAGGTAAATAATGATTTGCATTATTGGCTGTAACAGGCCACAAAGAAGATCTGTTCCAGAAGCCGTAATAGTTTGGGTTAAAAAAAATGGATCAGCGTAAATATTTTGCTGGGTCTGCATCTGGGTATATACGGTGAGCAATTATAAATGTGTTTCTTGGTGCTGGTAATGGCTAATGGCTGGGAGTAATCCTTGTCCCGCCGTACTTGTCCCTCAGGCAGGTCGACAGCTCAGCAGGGAGTTAGGTATAGAAGACCATTACTTATATCTGGGCACACAGGGAGGCGCTGGAGGGGCTGGGAGCCATGAATCAAGGGTGAGCAGCCATCACACAGAGATTGATGAAAAGCCAACGCATGGTTAAGTCTGATTTCATTTACAAGCACAATTTTACTGGAGGTGTGTGCATGGATGCACGTGAGCTGAGGGGACAAACAACATACCTCAGGGCTGCGATTTAATAAAACAAATACTTGTAATAAATAATGGCGCGATGACTTTGATGGAATGCTAGTGAAGACTGGCTTGATCATCCATGCAAAAAAGCTGCGAGTCCTCATCTTGGCACCTGCATCCGAGGTCACATCCCCTTCTTTACATATTTATGGAATGCAGAGATGCATAGGCTAATTTGGTTATTATACAGGTTTTCATTTTTTTCAGGTATTAATGCATTGAAAAAGGAAGAGAATGTGTTATTTGGCAAAGAAATTCATATGCAATCATGGGAAGGGATGTGAAGGAGTATTTTAACTCATCAGGGCTTGTTGAATCATAGCATGTCTACATGGAACACCATCCAACGTTTAGTATATTTCACAAGAAAAATGTAATAGGTGAATTTCACTGCATGTCAGTCAGTGGGGATGTGGTGGGATATTCATGGGTACCGGATAGTTTTGGAACTTTGTTTTGGTGAACTGAAATGTTTTGCACCATGACGTATTGGTTAATTGAATGATCTTAATGAAGTCTGTTAAGCCCAAAGATTCTTTCACCAATTATATATTCAGGAAAGAGAAAGAAAAAAAACATAATCACAAAATGAACATATTCTTTATCTTCAATTGTTTTGACTCTATAATTTGTGTGAGAGTATAATTGTGTAATTTTTTTTCATAGTTCATTTTTTAACCATGTAATAAATGAATGCACTGTACTATACACTGATTTACTAAATGATTGATAACTTGTTATCATCCACATGATACCTCATGCAAACCGACTTACTGATGTACAGGATGGATTGAGAATCCAGATTGTTCATCTGAGTACAACAGTATGTGCTCGAGGATCTTGAAGAAATATGCAACTTCAAACAAATACAGGGTGTTTCTATGCTAACAGATTACTTTATCAATGACAAAATGAGCTCCTATTTTATATTTTCTCCTATATTATATTTGCGAAAGTTTGTTTCACCAGATAAGGAAAAATTTATACCATTCATCATTAGCAATACAGTGGCAGTCATTTTGTGACACAAGAGCGCTGCTTGAGACGCAGTAATTATATACACATCACATGAGTCCAGTCAGGCATGCTTGCTCCGAGGTCATACAGGTCAGTACAGGTCATCATTGGTGATGTCACTACTACTCATGAACATAAAATTAAATGTTTATATTTAATTCAGTTAAATAGTTGCACCTACAAATGATAAGAAAGCACTGTCGCCTCACAGCAGAAGGTCCTGGGTTCGATCCCCGGGGTCGACCTGGGGTGCCTTTCTGTGTGGAGTTTGCATGTTCTTCCCGTGTCCGAGTGGGTTTCCTCCAGGTACCCCAGTTTCCCAGTCCAAAGACATGCACAGAGGGGATTAGGCTAATTGGCGACTCTAAATTGGCCGTAGGTGTGAATGTGAGTGT
>JAQLOM010000006.1:11885895-11900585 GCA_030068315.1 Chrysichthys thysi
TGTGTATATACTGTATAGTGTGTGTGTGTGTGTGTGTGTGTGTGTGTGTGTATATACTGTATAGTGTGTGTGTGTATATACTGTATAGTGTGTGTGTGTGTGTGTGTGTATACTGTATAGTGTGTGTGTGTGTGTGTGTATATACTGTATAGTGTGTGTGTGTGTGTGTATACTGTATAGTGTGTGTGTGTATGTATGTGTATATATATATATACACACACATCCATGTTTTTGTGTTGTATTTTCCTTTTAATATTATTATCAGTCAAGTGCCAGACAGATTCTCTACTCTAGGTCTTACACAATCCAGCCCATATTCATGCAAATATTCTCCCACGAGAAAACATCAGAAACAGACCATTTGTTTATACATGAGAGGAAGAGTGCATGCAAAAACTTGTGCATGTATTGACATCAGTTCAATAAAAAGAAATGCTGACTAAACACAACAAAGACCCAGGGATGTGCTGTGCTGTGCACACACCAAAAGGCTCAGCCTGCTGCAACGACCGCTGGTAGCAGGCCACAAGTCACGCTACGTACAGGATAACCATCAAACATACGGCAAAAAAGACAACGTAGAACTATCATTTAGATAGGTGTTTCTGCTTCCTTCAATCTTTGCCTTTTCTTTGCATTTTTAATAAATAAATCTTTTTTGAAATGTTAATTATATTATTATATATAATTACTGTATATAATAGACTAGACCTGTTCTATTCTGATTCAAATCACACATTCACCTTCTGTACACTATGTAGTACATTTAAACTTACAACAGTTGAACTCTACAGAGAAATGTGTTTGTATGATGGTGATGCTCATTACACCAAGGGGATAAATATGCTGGGTTTTGTTCACTGTTCCGCTGCTCGCGTTCGCTGTATTGTTTTGAAAACCGTGCCAGCCCACACCATGTTCTACTGATCGTGTAGATATACAGTACGTACAAATAGGGATGTATATATGTATACATATATCACAGCAGCCTAATGCATTTATGTGTCAGGCTCCATAAACATACAGTTTGTCATAATTCAACTCCATTATTTTATTTTGCATGTTTTCTGCAAAACCTCAGCAAACTATTATCATAAAAATGTTCCATTTTCATCCTCAGGAGAGCTCACTATCCTCATATGAGGACATCAGATTTTCTCCCAACTACATTGTGTGTATATCCTTGTAAGATCCTCATATGAGGACCACCAGGTATTAATATTTTGACAAAGTTATTCCTATTTGAAGAACATGATGAAGTTCAGGACTTGTCAGGTGCTAAGAAACAGAACAGTGAGGAGAAACTGCAAGGCACACAACATTAGATTTTGGGTCTGAGGATTATGATCTCTTCAGGTATCATGATATATTGCTAACCGCTACCTCTAGGGTACATGTATACTTGCGTATATTTATTTTTAAAATAAATTCCAACAGCTTCAGGGTCTGAAGCTCCTGAACTCTGAGTCTATGTGGAATTTAGCCAGTTCTCACTTTTGTTCATTGGGTTATCTCTGCGTTTTTGTTTCCTCCCACCACCAAAAACATGCTGGTAGGTGGACTGGCAATGCCACATTGCTCCTAGGTGTGAAAGTGTGTGTATATTACAATGCCATGAAAAAGTATTTATCTTGAATTCCACTATTTTTGTTTATTAACAACACTTAACTGTTTATGATCTCCAAACAAATGTAGTATAAGACAAAAGACAATCCGAGTAAACATAATACACTGCTGTCAAGTTATCTTGTGATTTACTGGTGAACAAAATCTCCCTAAAACCTATATCACCTGTGTGAAAAAGTAATTGCCCCTTAGGCACTCAATGAACCACATATAATGATTAAAAGGTTTCAGTTAGGCAAGCTGCTCCCAAGATTGTTTGCTGTCAGTCCATCTGAATCCAGACATCACTTAAATACAACCTTTTCAGCAGTGTGATGTTCCCTGAAAGCCTCATCAAACAGCACACTCTGTCTTCATCAAAGGAAATTCCAGAAGATCTGAGAAAGAAAGTTGTTCAAATATATCAGTCAGGAAATGGTTACAAATCAACCTCCCAAACTCTGGGAGTCCAGAGAACCACAGTGAGAGTCATCATCTCTCAATGGAGGAAACATGGCGCAGCGGTAAACCTGCCCAGGAGTGGCATGCCAACAAACTTACTCCAAGAGTGCAAGAGAAACCTCATCTGAGAAGTCACAGAAGACCTCAGAAGAACATTTAAGGAGCTGCAGGCTTCTCTTAGCTCAGTTAATGTCAGTGGTCATGTTCCAGCATCAGAAAGACATTGGGCAAAAATGTTCTGCTTGGGAGAGTGGCAAGGCGAAAATTACTGCTAAACAAGAGAAACATAAAGGGTCGTCTGACATTTGCCAAAAACACTCAAAACTTTAGGGCTAATGTTCTATGGACTGATGAGTCAAAGGTGGAACTTTTTTGGAAGATCTGGGTCCTGTTACATCTGCCATAAAGCTAATACAGCAAAAGAACATCATGCCCACAGTCACACATGGTGGTGGTAGCGTGGTGGTGTGGGGATGCTTCGTTGTGTCAGGGCCTGGACAACTCGCCATAATTGAGGAAAGGATGAATTCCACTCTCCGCCAAAAAGTACTAAAGGAGAATGTCTGGTCATCTGATCCGTGATCTGAAGCTAAAGTGTAACTGGTTTATAATTGCAGCAGGCAACGACTTGAAACATAAGAGTAAGTCCACTTCTGAATGGCAAAAAAAAGTATTAAAACATATCTAAAAAAGATAATAATTAAAGTCCTGACCTAAACCACATTGAAATATTGTGGCAGGGCCTGAAAAGGGCAGTTCATAGTTGCAAACCCTCCAATGTGACTGAATTAAAGCAATTTAACAGAGAAGTGTAGGCCAACATTTCTCCACAGCAGTGCAAAGGACTGATCTTGTGTTATGGAAAGGGTTTGATTGCAGTTGTTGCTGATAATAAGTATTATGCTTAGGGGGGTAATTACTTTTCCACACAGATGAGATTTTGTTCTTCAATCAATCACAAGATCATTTGATAACTGTGTATTGTATTTACTCAGGCTGCCTTTTGTCGTGTACTACATTTATTTGGAGATCAGAAACAGCTGAGTGTTGTTAATAAACAAAAATGGAGGAACTCAGGAAGGGGGTCAAGACTTTTTCACAGCATGTTATGATATGTTATGTTATGTTATGTTATGTTATGATGGTACCCAGTGTCACCTCTCTGTCCTGCTGCAGTTGATTAGTAGTGATAGTTCTGATGGTTCTGCTTGGGTTGTTTCTGTCTGCATTAAGTCAAGAAGAACAGGAACCTCGTGTCCTCTACCCTGTCCACTGTCTGTGTGCATGTGTGCTTTTATTTAGCAGAAACTGTCATCTCCCATAAACCCTCAGTGCACTTCCATCCATCCTCTCTGCCAAATTCTCTGTGATGGGCACACTTGTTACTGGAGAGAGAAGTGACAGCTCCAGTTGGACTGGCTACTCTGTCTTTTCCCAAAGCATGACAGCGAGTGAATGAGTGAGTGAGGATGGTAGCTGGTCAACATTAACTCTGCCCCAGGTGGCCTAACCTTACCTACATGACCTGTTTTCTGTTTCGATCCTGACTCGTGTTGTGTGTGTAAGTAAATCCTGAAACTGCTGAGTTAAGCCTTCAGGAGGATTTTACACCTTCTGGGGTCAGAGTAGAACAAAGCTCATTTATTAATTAATGTATATATAACAGCTACGCTAATCCAAGAGATCATTTATAATTTATTTAGGCAGATCTCTCATTATTTTTGTAATTCTCTAGTTGACTGTAATTTGACATTTAAGCATACACTGTAAAAACAATGTACTGTAACTTTTATAGAAATTTACTGGCAACCTGGGTTTACAATACATCCTGTGTAAAGATTATTCGCAGTAAAGTATAAAGTAATTTCATACATGGTATTAAATTACACATATAACACCAAGACATTTGCCCATTTGGCTAAAGGTTCAGGGTCTCGCTCAAGAACTCAACCATGGCGGTTTGGCAGTGCTGGGATTTAACTACACAATCTTCTGATCTGTAACTCAAAGCCTTTACTAACTCACCCACATGAGTATGGGTTAATTCAGTGGTAGAAGTGGTTTAATCAGTGCTTGCCAGTTGGGTTTGGTGTCTCATTTCCAAATTGCCATGGCTGAGCCCCTGAACAAGGTGCCTTGATATACATGGTTTAAAGTTTGTGTTCTATAACATTCAAGGCATTTTTAGTGTAGATCCTCAGGCCACCAGGAGGTTCTAGAACTTTCTAGCTTTGCTAACTGTCATAGACACATGCAGACTAGTCAACAAAGAAATTACTGCAAAGAAAGAGGGTGAAAAGTAAAGCTTGGATGGCACACGTACCATTATACACACATACATACATATATTGGCTGCTGGTAACGACTGAGAAATGATAATTATGCATTTATATACATGAGTGGTGAAAGGAAGAGACGTGAATGGATTGAATAGCTACAGCATTATGTTACACAGTGTTATACAGAACATGATTTACATTTTCACACAAAGCGTTGTCGTTCATAGCAATACGGTTCGAATTTATGTGACGTTCTATGTCAGTCTTAATGAAGCTCTGTACCATAATACTAGTCGATGCACTTGTTTGATTTTTGGACAAATGCAGTTGACAGTTTCAAGCTACGCTGAGTTTTAATTCCAAACCACCCCAGAGGTCCAATACACCACATGGTAACAGGGCATAAGAGAAGTGTATAAAGCGAAACTGAAGAGCATCTGGCCTTAACCGACCCCAACTGCCGCATTTCTGACACCCTGAGTAAGGTCAAAAGATGCCGGTCGGTACTGTACTCTTGGAAGCCTGGATGTGGGTCCCGTTCATAAGTAGAGAGAGATCCATATCAGTTTGTTATCAGCATGTCTAGTTTGGGGGGAAAAATACATATATATGGCATAAAATATTTTGACTCAATGAAGAAAATACAGTTGGAGAAACCACTTGTGTGTGTGTGTGTGTGTGTGTGTGTGTGTGTGTGTGTGTGTGTGTGTGTGTGTGTGTGTGTGTGTGAAACCATAGCAGCATTTTTTTTTAGCAGCACTAGTTTTAGAGCTTCATCCCAGTGAGATATAAACAGAAAACATGTAGGAGTGCAGCTCTGAGGTTGGCTCGCTTGGAAAGCTCTGCTTTAGAGTGTCTCCCACTAGAGGCCAGCCACCTCCACTGTGTCAGCTAGCATGCTGGTTAATCATCAAATACACCCTACACAGACAGAAGGAGAGAAACAGAGGCTCCTCTGCCTCTTTGTCATGTTTCAGTCATCTCCAGCCTTTAGATGAGCCATATAAATATGAATGTTTATTAAGCAGGTTAGTTTCATGAATACATCAAGCTGTTCTTTATATTAGGTACAGTGTTGCTGGTGCATAAAGCTGGTGCATACGGCCTTGTGGTCTGAATGCAAATTGTCTCACAGTCTCAGTCGAGTCTCACACTGCAGGGAATCATGTTTTATGTTTCCTTTCTTTTCTGGAAAACTAGCAGAATTTTGCTTCAGATAACCTGCCCTTATTCAAGGATCTTTATTTTATTCACTCCTTACAAAGGACGTATGTATTTAAGCCAGAGTTTGATATAGTGTTTGCTCTTGGTATGCTCCGCTGCCATTAATGATTAATGATTGTACTCGCGATATACGAGTCAAAGGTTCACATATGGTATTCTGTGCAAAAATAGTGAAAATGGGGTATTTCTTGTCTAATAATAGCCTCATTAGGCAGAAAGAAAAGACAGGCCGTGTGAGATAATGACGACTTACAGACGTAATAAAGTGTTAAGTGGAAGGAATTTGACACAAATACAATATACAAATCCTGTATAAGCAAATAAAAGATGATATATCATGCTTAGGTTAATGGGAAAAAAAAAGAAGTCACTGGCAAATTCCTTTGGTATAAGAGACAGAAAGAAAAAGACATTGCGTGATGTGCTGTTTATGGACGACAGGCGACCTTTGGCAGGTAATGACACCACAAGGAATTACAAATTGTTGACTTACCATACATTTCCCCCCCCTGCCCTATCAGGAACTCTTATCAGAAGAGGTTCCAGACTAAAACCCCATTCGAGACGAAGAAACCTTAGCGATACAAAAAAAAAAAAAACCTGTAGAAGGTCCATTGAAAAATATCGGTCCTTTTGTAATACAAACTGTCAGTGTGAAGTCGACCTGTGGACAAGACTTTTGTTTGTGGGTGATCAGTGTCAGGGCCTGTATAAGGAAGAACACCATGTTTCTGAGTGCTCGGCTACAGAGGCTGTCATCAGCATGTCACTAAAAACAGCCTAATCTATCAAAAAACACCCCACTCTTGCAGCTCAGGCTCATAGAGCAGATGGAGTTCCAAAATAAAAACCTTCCAGCCAGCCTTCCATGTGAATGCTCATCCAGACACTCAGAGTACACAGTATATTCACTCCAGAATGGAGGCGATGTGGACAAAATGGCAATATTTTAGTCTTTCCAGGGTTTCAGGAGGACTAAATGTTGGCGCTTTGTCTCTTTCTTTGTCTTGTGGGATCGTGAGCTCTGGCTGGGGAACAGGAAACACCCCATTGTCCTGGACTGTAGCTGGTCGTGTGGGGAACAGGAAGCACCCCATTGTTCTTGCTCTATAGTCCCAGCAGGGCAAGAGGAGAGCCTGCACCTGCTACAGCTCTCAATGGCGCCAAGTCCTCCTTTTGTCCTTGGCCAGTCGTGGCTGCGTGCCTCACTTCAGGTCAGGACAACCAAGTGCACTCGGGCTCACCACTGTTCTACATCATTGATGTCAGTCATCGACAGCCCCTCCACCCCAGCTTCAATCTTCCCCAAGGGCATCGATCAGAAAAAAAAAAGTCAACCTAGATCCAACGATGAGATCAATGAGAGACAGGACTCACGGAATTCTGCTGCAATGGGCAGTTTCAAAGTTACATGGCATCAAATGTCTCTAGCAATTTATATTAATGGCAACATCTGTCCGCGGTTTAATGAATAATATACAAGCTCATGGTCACCTTTAAAATCAAGACTGTAGATATAATACAAAAGAAAAGGCATTTTTAATAACAGCATGAGAAACAATCTTTGTTTTTTTAAGATTCCTTTTCAAGTTTAAGCTTGCATTATCTTTAAGTGCTTGACTTTTCCAATAACTAGTAATCAGTTATGATATTCCAGGGCTGAGGATTAAGATTAAACATTGCTTTATTCCCTGCGTGTGCTAAGATCATGTTCGGCAGGTTGTTTAATTGCTTTAAAGTTGATTTGCATTTAGATTCAAAGTTCTCTTGGGTTGGGATGGAAGTGACTGTGGCATATTTTGGAAAGCTGAGTGAATTGGTCTCGAGCTGAGATCAGGGGCCAGAGTCGCAGACCTGATCAATTCTCTGAGCTGCTTAGACAGCAACTCGCCTCCCTCCCTCCATTCTGCTTTTTCTCTTCCTTCTCCCTCTCACCTCCTTCAATCTGTCTGTCTCGTCCTCTCTCCTTTTTTGGCATTTTTTCCCTCCATCGCCTGATCAATAGCTGATGTTATCACGCCCCATCAGATGTGAATGAGTGTTCTAATGGAGGTCAGGTCACCAAGGACTTCATGTATTCTCACAAAAACCCAGCAACTGAGGCCTGATTATTGAGGCCTGCTGCATATGTGTTATAATGATGTGTGAGGGTCACGTACTGCTTTTTTTGTGCAGAGTATACGCACACCTTTAGACAAGGTTTGGGTTACAATCAGGGCAGTGTGCTCAGCCTGTATGGCATGATTATACTGAAAAATGTGCGTCTATATATCATACTGCGCACCACATTCAACATATCAGTAAGAAAGTTATAAAGGCCAACCTGGGTCAGCCGGTGGTAATGATGAAGGCTAGCCGCAGTACCATTTTTAACAGCGTAGGAGCTCAATATACTGTGGAAAGAGAGAGAAGCCATAAAATCAGTCAAGTGCAGAGCAAATGTGGCCTAGGAAACATTATTGAAATAGAGTACAAAGTAAACTAATAAAATTCAATCTCCCAGCAGATGCCCTCCAGTTTAGCTGTTCCACTGACAAGCTATCAGTGTTATAAAACCACTCTCAAGTTTAGCTCATAGATTATGAGAAGGTGTGTTTGTTTGCTGAAGTCCCCACGCACCTAAAATCTAAGTATAGCATTGTGATAATAAAAAAAGAACATTCAGTGAAAAATAATTGTTTCTGGGTTTTTTTTTCAGACCAAAAAGTACATCTTGTTCTCCAAGTAGTTTTCTTCCCCCCTCACTATAGTCAAAGACATCTAGCTTTTTCTGCAGAAGACAGAAGACTATACGCTTTCAGACTCGGAGGTGATTTACGGCGATTCATCATAATTTAGATTTTAATTGAGCGTGGGATTTTTGAGGGTAATAATTCAATTATATTTTTTTTCACGAATATCTCTGAATATACAGAGGCTCCAAAAAAATGTATACACACTTCAACAGTGGTTATCTGAGCCCATTTTTTTTTAAAAATCCAAATTGAATTCTGGCCTTAGTGCGTAGGGATGTGAGAGCAGTGTGTAGAGGGTGGAGAGACGTGTTGAGACGTGTTTACAGTAATACAGCTTTTACGCTGATATTATTCATGTCGAAGTGTGCATCCATTTTTTGAGCCTCTGTGAATACTGAGGCGAGCGCTGCTCTATACACTACAAAGATATAGCACAATGTGTAGGTGTATAGGTGTATAATATATATGTTGTATAAGGTGTATTCTTTATTAATGTAAAAATAATAACTTGTTTATTTCAGTAGGTTTCCTTCGGGTTCAATTCCTTTCTCTTACATTTGATTTATGATTTACATTTATAATCCAATAATATGTAGTTATGGACATAATTATTAACCATAGCTTTTAAATGTTTAATACTTATGATTACTGAATACATTAATTAAAAGTTTAAAAACAAATAATTAAAAGGTCAGTGGGGTTTCCCAACTTCAGCCCCAGGAACCCGCTGTATTGCAGAGAGTCGGGTTTTCCCTGTTTACTGGTTTTATTGTCATTAATGTTATTATCTGAGCTTCGATTGGCCATTCATTCATATTTACTTATTACAATTTGATTTTTTTTTAAATTTATTTTACTTACTAATTATTAGTAATTATAATTACTAATTTTATTTACTGACTATAAAGGCAGACCTGCCTGAAACTTTTAATTTATTTATTTATTCTTTATATTATTTATATATATTAAATTATTATTTTTTTCTTTTAAATGCCATAGTTTTATGTTACAGAAGCACACTAGGGCCACCTACCAGTTTTTTTTTTTTTTGTTTGTTTGTTTGTTTGTTTGTTTGTTTGTTTTAAAGCTAGGGAGTCAGAATTTCTGAGTTTAAATTCAGAACTTGTGAGATTAAAAAAGGCAGAAATAACTTCTGAGTTCAAATTCAGAATTTCATTTCAAAGTATAAATACTGGTTATGATGCGGTGATTATGTGCAACAGACAAAGAGTCTCCTAATTATTCAGCTCTATTCTGAAATATAGCTTATTAATAAGTGCATTTTATGTCCTCCAGGATGACAATGCTGACCTTAAACTCAGAAGTCAGCTGTTTTCTCAGAAATGATTTCTGACTTTTTTTCCCTCAGAAATTCGGACTAAGCTTGGAAAACATCCCACGTGCTTACAAAATAAAAATAATAATTCAAACATAATGCTCGTAGGTGGCTATGCAAGCTTACTTCTGCCACTGATTTTTATTATTATTTTTTAAATGTTTTTTTTTTCATCTGTAAGTCAAAATTGTGACCTAATAACTCGAAATTTCGAGCTAAGTGTCTCGGAAGCAGTAGGAACACGTGCATGCACGCTCATAATCAGGAAAAATATCTGTTCTTGTGTAAAATCCTTTTCGACGTTGCTGATTCTAAAGCCATGCTATTCAGCCAGTAAAGTAAGGATTTTATCATTTGTAAACCCACACTGAAAGTAATCAAAAATTTGCTCATTCCTGACCGGTAGCTGTAGCACGAGTAGCTTAACTGTCGCATTGGTAGCTGAGGCCCAACTTCTGCTTCTGGGTAACAAGGAAACGTGTAACCGAGTAACAAACTTTCATGGAGCTTCCTGATTGGTTAAGTCAAAATTTCGAGTAAAGTATCTCAAAATTTTGAGTTATTACGTTTTTACTTGAATTGAATTTTGACTTACAGATGGCAAAAATAAAATTTCAGTGGCGGAAACAAGCTGTGGTCTTAGAAGGCTTCCGTACTCCTTATTCTCCACTTTAGAATGGTGTGTAAAAAAAAGTGCCTTCAAATATTGGGGGTGTGTCTTTAACATTTAATATACAAAAAGCCTCGCTCTGATTCGTTACCATCATGAAAGTGAGTAACTGGTGTTTAATCTGAGAGGTGAACAATGACTTCTACACGACGATGGGAGATTGATTTTTTTTATGAAGGAACTCAAGTTTGAATTGGAAAAGGAAGTAGACACCATTAGTGTGATAACCAAGACTGCAGATTGCCATTTCAGAACGGTAATTTTAGGCTTAATTTTAAATCCTAGTATGTTTTTTTTGTGACAAATTTAAATACTTTTCCTACCGAACCTGCTGCTCCCTGCAGGTCTAACATACTGTGTAACACAAACTATACACCAAACTAGATATTACTGTGATAGTGGTCCTGATTTTATCCTTTAAAAACATAACTCAAGAAACTACATATAGAATAATTTCATAGCATGTCACTTCACTAACACTGGGTAAGCTACCTAGCCAAGCTAAACAAAACTAGCAACAGCTTTAACTGCCTGAAGTGAGTTATCAGGCCAATAATGTGGTCAATTCAGATAACACAGAAGCCTAGAAAACCACACTTTCTACATATATTAAACTACATACAGTATTTCATCTAAACGACAAATATTAATCTACGTATATCATCTAAATTTAGCATTAAGGTAAGAATGGTAACCAGCCAAACCAGCCAAAGTTACCTGGGGACTTTGGTCATGCAGGCTAACTAAAGTGTGGAGAACTTTGTTAGGATATTATTTACAGCCTTTAACGTTTGATTTATTGGACACTTTGAACATTTTATTTAAAGTTTGCAGACTGGCACAGCTCCGTCATTTTCACATAAGACTTGTAAATATCTAGGCCACATCTCTATGCCAGTTGCGAAACTCAGCATGACTTGAAGAGATGCGGCTGGTTGGAGCGGCCTGTTCTTGGAGTCGTTAGATAGCGTCTATAAGTTGGGGAATCTTCAGGGGACACCCCCCCCAAACACATCCCCCACACACACACCCCGTGCAACAAAAAAAGCCACTCTTTTTGTATATTATCTTCCTTTGGTAGACTGTGTTGACTCTGGCTTTCGTTTCTGCGTCCTGGAACGGCACACGACATGCTTTCTTCCTGCCATCTCTGCTTGTAGTTTTGGCGAATATCTGTAATAGATAACTCCAAGCCATCTTCTTGACTGAGATTGCTATGCGCTGCATGAACTGTGCTACCGACCAGAGACAGGATTTTCTAATTGGCCCGTTCTCTCTGCCTGTTTTCTTTCTGTAGCCATTACATACTAAGAAGGTAACAACCTGCTTTGAAAGGCTTGGTACGTCCCATCGGCATATCTTATTTCAAAAGGAAGAGAAATAAAAAACAGGAACAGGAAGTTTTCATGGCAGGTCTCATTTAAATGGTCAGCCATTGCTTCCAACAAGACTGTAATATAAAGGTATAATGTTAAAACTGGTCCTCAAGGTGGCACTTTTTACGAGTCAGAATAATTTAAACATTTTACCATTTGGATATATCCTTGCTTATATGCATTCTGAAGCATAGATTGTCTCCCGGTGTCTCCTTAGGTGCCCTCTGTTGGAATGAAAACCTGTCATTCCATATGTAATTGTGTTGAATTAAGTCAAAAACAAATATTTTTACTCATCCAGGTCACTAATGCAATCTGTTAACACTCTGCCTGTTCTCAGAGAGACACTGGGATCTTACACGTTTGACCACTTTATTGGCCACATTAGTTAGACTTTCACTTTGAAAAATGACTCATGCAGTTTAAAATATTGCGTTCTGCTCAGTTTGAAACCCTGTGAATCCAGAGTCTATCCTGGGAACACTGGGCATGAGGCAAGAATACACCCTGGACGGGATGCCAGTCCAGCACATGGCACCGTGCAAACACACACTCACACACTTGTTCACACCTGCTGGGTTCATGGTTTTCGGAGCTGGGTGGAAACTGGAGAACCCGAAGGAAACGTTTACTTGAACATAAAAATAAAATAATAATAATAATAAAAAATAGTTACTACATTCCTCTATGCATCAGACTTTACTTTAGACTGTATCTGCAAGTTTTTGTTATTTTTTGTTTGTTTGTTTGTTTTTAGTAAACGCTCATAAAAATTAAATAACATACACTTTGTTCTTCTTTTATTACATTCTCTGTTTTTACTGTAATTATTTTAATCCCATCTATGGTTATAAATCATCTGTATTGAAAAATGTTTTTCATCCTCTTGGCTTTTGTGGGTGGCTCAGAACTTAGTTTCTGCTTTACTGCGCAATAGTGCAATAGTTTGCAATCGTGTATGTTGTTTTCAGTAGACATCAGGGAGGACGATTATGAAAGACGAGGGAGCACATAGATTTCACTGACAAGTATTATCTGTGTCAGAAATGGGCTCAGGGCTCACCTTCATTCCTGCCTTACTGGGTCTGGCAGTTACGCTGATCAAGATTGACGTCCCGACCTTTGGTGTAAAGGCTCCCCAAATGGGCCGAAATGTTCGGATTTACTTTAACTGAGATTCCGCTGCCGCTGGAGTTTTCGTCCCGAACTGACTCTCTCCTGTGTTTAATCCTCGGCAATTTGGATAATGCTATAAATAGCACATCAAAGGATCTTACAGCAGCATAGAGCAGGCTATACACCACACTTTTAGGTATCAAATTAGCTCTGCACTGCCGTAGTTTTTCTCAGTATAACTGTACACTGTGTATTGATTTACTCCTTTTGATTAAAATGTCCTCCAGAGGGACGCAGCAATGTAGCCATCATTCAGAAGATCCCAGAATTATATCCGGTTCGCACCTGTAAAGATAGCAGCTACAGCACATGAATAAGGAACTGACCGGTAGGACTGGGTAAATATGTGGTAAAGGCACACATTATCAGGCCTCCGAGGGCCTTCGGTTCTTTCACTGTCGCCCGTTCTCCTGGCAAGCTAATATAAAGTGCGACCGGGTGCCATAAATCGCAAACAGTGACAGAGTAGGTCAAGGCACAGAGACAAGATTACTAAACCATTACGGTCAATCAAAAGAGTCCTTGAATTGAAGAATTTTAATTAATGTCGGTCTCTCTGTCTTTCTCTCTCTCTCTCTCTCTCTCTCTCTCTCTCTTTCTGATTTGCTAGCAATTTTGCCTTGAAATTGATAGCCTGCCGCCAACAAAATCTCGTGGAATGTATATTTATAATAACGATGTATAAAAATGCATAATAATTAATTTCAGAATGTTCCATGCTGGCATTCGTGTAAATACTTGTGATTTGCTACGGTTCCAAAGCTTAATTGCATTACTATTTATTTTATTTTTTCTGTTTCAGGAGACAACAGGCATTTTGTTGGTCATTTGAGGTCATTCAAGCCAATTTAATAACCTAGAACAGAAAAGGGTATGGGTGCTCCTTATGATCAGATACTCCTGAAAGATTAATTAACTGAAGTGAGTGTATTAAACGACGAGCTTGTGAATAACTAAAACTATGCAATGTACTGAATATTTTGGTCTAAATTAGATGACGATAAACGCCTTGTGTTGTCTTGGCTGCTGAGAAATGAACATGGCTCTCTTTCATACTTTTGGCTTGAGGAAGTGATTTGATTTTTTTTTTTCTTGTCACGTGATAAATTAACGAATCGCTATAATCATCTTGGAATCTTCCTCTGGCTAACGTCAGTGATAAATAACCGAATAACTGCTGACCAGGTTCCGAGTTTACGTCAAGAATGCAAATGAATGAATGAAGAAGCCTCCCGACAGGTAAAAACATCTCCGATCAAACTGGTTCTCTGCACTTTATTACTTTTCTATCCATAATGACTTAATTGTCCATTTATTAAGGAGCTTGCAACTATTCGCCAACGTCTAGGATTGCATTTGGACCATGCACCTCGTGGCTTTCTGATTCACGTAACGAACGAGTCGCAGCAGTCAACCAGCACGCTCATGTGGAATCTACCAAGAGATGTAGATCCATGTGTGGTGTGTAGCATCACAGCAGGGACGTGTATGGTACTTTCCATTATGCCCTCGCTGTGTTGAGAAAGTCATTAGACTGGTGTGTTATTCACACGCCGCTTGGCCGGGGTGGAGGAGAGGGGTGGACCCTACTTTGTCTTGTGCATGTCATCTTGTCAGGCTGTGACTCACTCTTCGTCTCCCACCTGGCCTCACAAGATAGCAGGTGTAAAGAGAGGAGGCTCGGGGGACGGCTGGAGACAGCTAGCCACACGCTCTCACTCTTTGTCATTCTCTCTTGTGTGTATACACACGCGCACACACACACACACACGCACGCACGCACGCACGCACGCACGCACGCACGCACGCACGCACGCACGCACGCAC
>JAQLOM010000006.1:11907137-11919337 GCA_030068315.1 Chrysichthys thysi
TCACTTTTATTAGGTTTTATTATTGTTTTATACATTATTTGTTATTTATATAGGACATTTCTCTTATTTAAAAACACGTGTGTTTTGTTGGAGGTTTGGAACGAATTATTAGTAATTCCATTCATTTTAATGGAGAAATTCGATTTGTCTAATGACACTTTTGACATACGACCTCGCTCCAGGAACGAATTAATGTCGTATATCGAGGTAAAACTGTACTCGGATTAGCTTATTGTCTATATTTCCTAACAGGTAATTCGTGATTGTATTGGAATCCATTTTTAACGTAACCCTCCCGACCATACCCAAATGTCTGCAGTGTATAGCAAAAACAAAAGAATGGGCCTTGCTGTTCCAGTATTTTGGAGAGGACTGCATAGCGATAGGGATTATGTACGTGGTACTAAGGCAACACTGACTCTGAAAGAAAAAATCCATCTTAGTTTGACCTGCTGCAAGCTGCCGAAGCACAGGCCGAGCCCGTCGTGCTGGTAGACAATCTTTGCCAGATGGTAAGTGTTGATAAAAAAGGAAAAGTTCCTGAATTTTGATCTTGTTCACCATGACTGACTAATTCAACATCATGGAAAAGTTATTTTTTAATAAAATACCACATAACCGTAAAATGATTGGAAAATTGAATAAGGAAGCTGGAAAATAACGTATAAGCTTCTGAAGGAAACGTGTGTTTTGGCAGCTGGTAGCAGGTAAGGCTAAGGTGGATTTATTTATTTATTTGTTTGTTTATTGATTTATTTTTATTATTATTGAATTTTTTAGGGTTTTTTTTTTTTTTTTTTTTTTTTTTTGCAGACCCAGGTGCCCTTAAAGCTCGCGGGCGTGTTTGTGCTCCTGTGTGTACTTGAGTTTGTCTAAACATTCAATGCCTTTGTCAGAGCAAAGCAGTCGGTGTTTGTCTCCAGGTGATTGTCAGAAGCATTGATCAATGAGGATGTGAAGTGGCTTATCTCTGGAGTTGTGTGTCAATATCATCACCATCTCTGTAAGCCCTCTGATAAACAATGTTTCAGGAAACACACAGATACTGATAATAAGTGGCATTTGGTGACATCTCACTCCTCCTTTCTCGGACGTGTTGAACCCGTGGCATCGCTGGTCTGGAGGAGGCGGATTCTTCGTAGCAACAGTCTGTAGCAAGTGCATTCTTATGAGATGATTGGTTCATGTTGATAATTATGTAAACATGTGTAGACAAACTAATAAATTATGTGGTACTGATTTCAATTATTGTATACTATTTTATTTTATGGGCAGTTTTATTTATTTATTTATTTATTTATTTATTTATTTATTTATTTATTAGAGAAACACATTGGCAGTTTCAGAAACCAACGGGAGTGAAGCATTTTATTTGTCAATTTTGTCACTTTCCTATGCATAAACAAATTTATGATGGCAATTTTTAGGATGAGTCTTTATTTAGATAACCAACAGACCAACAGGGGTATTGCAAATAAACTATTTACACACGCCGGTGTTGTATAAGATTTAATGTAGTGTGAAATTAAAAAAACCTCACCCAAAACATTCCCAACATGTAAAAACAGCGTGCTACCAATTCATGATATTTCTGCTCGGGTACTAAAAGACGAGGCATATCCATCGCAAAAATGCATTACTGTCCAAATCAGTTATGAAACATGGGTTGTTAGAAAGGCAAGGAAAAGTCTAGCAGTAAGATCAGAGGCAGTCACTGCAGCTCTGGAACTTTCTTTGCTCAGAACTGATCCTCGTCCTAGTATGTGGCAAATGTGTGCCATTTTTAAATGGATTTTGAACTCTGTAGCCAGATTGCAACACTGAGTTTCTGATCCAGAACTAAAATTACTCGACACATTGACAGAATATAGATAGGAATGCCTGTCCTGTAAGAAGCCAGCCCTCAAACTCAGGCCCGTATTAAGACAATGTGCTGCCCCTGGGCACTATACCTCACAGGTGCCCCAACATTGTCCATTTTATTATTATTATTATTATTATTATTATTATTATTATTATTATTAAATTAGTGTTCATGATGAGTTATGTATGGCCTTTTAACAATTTCAAGTGAATAACATAAAAATTTATGAAAAATATTTTTAAAGCTTGTGCTATGCGATGCCCCCCCCACTGGTTGTGAATGGTTGGTGCCCCTGGGCCCCGGCCCACTGGCCCATATGGATAATCCGGCCCTGCTTATACTGACTTACCTATGTATGTATGTATGTATGTATGTATGTATGTATGTATATATGTATGTATGTATGTATGTATATATGTATGTAATGTGTATATATATATATATGTATGTACATTAAGTACCACTGCAGCACTGTAAAGGTTCAGGGGCAGATGCTTGTGTCAGAATATGCATGTTTGATCTAATGTGATCCAAGCTATTTTCAGATGAAAAATGAAAGATGTATGAGAAGTTCTTAGATCTTTTTTAAATGAATAATGAAATCTCTGACCTGGGCTGTAACTTGGCTGCTATCTGCACTTGGAATTCCTATTAGCAGGATCTAAAATGAATGCGTTATTGTGTACACATTTGGCTGAAACCGGTACATTAAAGTTTTGTTTTCCTGACACATTTTTCTTTAAACAAACAAAAGTTAGTATTAACTGGCCACTAATAATTAGCAACCGATGTGGCCAATCGTTGCGCTATATGATCAGTGAACTGCATGAAAGTCCTATTGTGAGCACCTTTAACCTGTCGCTTGGTTCTCTTTGCCTTCCTTAGAAGTCTCTTCTTCACTAATATGAGAAAGTTCCATAATTGGGTATTTCCACTGTACATGAGTGATGTCACACCGCAGCCTGGTTATTTGGTGCTTAACATTCTGGTCAGCCATCTGTCATTGTGAGTTATGCTGCTATAATTGCACTGTGCCTCTGGGTTAGACCTTGGGGAGCATGGCCTTGTCAAGGTGCATTCGTGGCAGGTTACGTTGCTTTGCCTTTATTGATCAGCTGCAGGATGGAAATCTGGCTGAGCACAGGCTTTGCCAGTTGAAGTTGTGATACCAGCTTTACTAGGAATAAAGATATAAATTGCAGTAAAGGCCTCAGTTATATGGCCTTCTCCTGCTTTAGACACTGGTTTTAAATGTTTGTATTTTTAGAAACGTCTTATCTGAACCTTATTTTTTGAGCATATTGTGACAAAAATACATCTGCTTGTGAGCAAGGCCAAGAAATTACTGTGCAAGAAATTTCGCTCAAGTTCAGTTAACTCCTGCTGTAGTCCTGCCCACACCTACACACCCACCGACACATGCAGGCACACCAGTATCCACCCCTGTCTGAGCATATTTGGATCTTTGCTTAGGAGCTGTATGAATTTTGTTTTCATCTCCGCGATCCATTTAGGTCTGTTATCAATTAGAAGCATTGATCAAACCAGCTTAGCTGCAGGTAACGTTCGGCAGTCTTCCGTCAACGTCTCGTTCAAAAGTCCTGGGAGGAGAAAAGGAAAATCAATTGCATGCTTTCATGTGCAGTAAAATTGGTTGTATTGTAGGAAATTGGCACAGTAATCAAGCTGTGTTAAACAGATGATGCTTATAGCCAGTGAACATGGATCATGAGGACATTGTGTGTCCTAGGTTAGACATTAATCAGAGGAAAAGATGGTGTGATTATTTTACGATGTGCTTCCAGAGAAATAGTGAGATGTGTATTGATACCATATGGCTTTGCTATCAAATTAAGAGATTTAAAAAATATATATGTCTTTTAACATTGCTGTCAGCATCTACATCAGGCAGTACATGTAAATATCAGAAATATCGACGATAACGCTAATGAGTTCAAAATTGATGGTTCAAATCACAATACACAGTCCTATCCGAAAGTATTGGAACATCCAGGCCCAGTCTTTCGTTATTACTGTGCACTGACGGCAATTGGGTTTGAGATCAAAAGATGAATCTAAGATGATAGATCGGGATTTCTGCTTGCCTTTCTGGATATTTGCATCTAGATGTGTTAAGCAACTTAGAACATTGCACCTTTGGTGGCAGCCAACCAAGGCTTGAGTTGATCAAAAGTATTGGTACAGGTAGTGTTAAAGGGATGGGAATTATTGCACACACTGGAAGAATATAAATAGGAACGCTTAGTGTCAGAACTCTGTATGATCTAATCTGCTCTGAGCTGTTTTCAGATTCCAAAAGAAAGATGCACGAGAAATTCCTCTTAAATTAAGCATCGACTTAATCTGTCACTCAGTAAATAGCACTTAATATTTAGCTGCTTGTAAAAACCTCATCAAGAGGGTGATCCACTGACATAACCAAACTCTTGTTTTCTTCTTTTTTTGAGGGAAGTTCTCCCTTCAGCCTCCTCTTCAAGAGGTAAAAAACATGCTGAATTGTGTTAAGGTCTGGTGATTGACCTGGCCAGTCTAAAACCTCCCATTTTTTTCCTCCGATGAAGTCCCTTGTTGTGTTGGCAGTGTGTTTTGGGTAGTGTTTCGTCTTGCTGCATGATGAAGTTCCTCCCAATTAGACTGGATTGGGACTGGACTGTTTTAGGTAGACAAAAGAGCTGAGTGCAGTTTGTGATGGCGCATCTTGATAGACATGCTTCCATCATAGTTTTATTAGGTTTCTAGTTAAAAAGTAGCATGTCTGAGTGAAAATACAGGATTGTTAACACAGGTCACAATGCTCACAGGTCAGTTACAGGTGAACCAGTACATCTGTGGTGACCTGGTAACCATTCTGCATTCCCGAACTGCTGAAAAGGACCTGGCAGAAAGTTGATATCACAAAAATGGAGCTCTCACTGATGTGCCATGCTAATAGCGACAGAGCAGTGTTCTGCAGCTAAGCGGAGAATGATTCTGTGTTTGTGACACACCTGAACGGAGCATGTTGACCAGAGCTGACAGCGCTCGTTACCCTGACTGCTCATGGCTGTGTGTCCTTTACAAAGCCCCGTGCTGCCGAAGTTCCTGTCATTCGCCCATCCTGGAGGAGATTAACAGCTTGTCACACTCCCCCCACAGCTAAAAATATTCTGTCTGCACTGCTGGAGGGCTGGCCAAGCGGAACGGACTGACGGCTTGCCTCCTGTCTTGCTCTGATCGTCCCTCCCTGTCCCGAACAGCCTGAGCTGTCCCATCTCGCCTAACGTGACCTTTAGCTAGGCGTCTGCCCGCACACTGGGCCTGTCTGTCCGCCGCTGCTTAGCTGTCAGATCCTCGTGTGTCGTTCTTCTCCTCCACCGAGAGCCGCTGGTAACGCTGCTCCTCTGCGACAACCTCTGACCTATTTCTGTCTGCGGTGGGCTTGGAGAGACAGACCACATCAATATCTTGTATGTAAATCTAAAGATGCATTTCGAATTCTTTGACATGCATCTGATCAATAAATGAGCTGCAGAAATGAAGAGAGGGCGTTGTTATGAAAGCAGCATTAAGATTTAGATTCAGATGGAGTTTAAGAAAGTTTATAATCACTAACTCTTTTTATTGTACTGGACCTGTAAGGAATAATGGGCAGTTGTTAAGCTGTGGAAAAGCGTCACTTTTAAAGGAAGAATTCTATGGCTGAAGTTTATTCTGGGTCATCCATCCATCACCTATAGTGCTTATCAGTCAGGGTTGCAGGGAAGCTGGAGCACACTGTGGGTGCCAATCTATGGCAGGGCTAGCACAAACACTTTTCACTTACACTCCCACCTATGGGCGATTTCGAGGAGCGAGTTTACCTTATCTGTATGTCTTTGGACTGTGGGAGGAAACCAGAGTTCCTGGAGAAAACCCACGCAAGTACAGGGATTACAAGCAAACTCCATACAGAAAGGCTCCATTGGCCAGTAAGTTCGAACCCAGAGCCTTCCTTGTGTGCAGTGACACTGCTAACCATTACACCACCACGCCGCCGTATTGTGGGCCATATTGTCTGATTACATTATTAGAAAGTGTAACTTGAAGCCTTCCAGAAATCCCCTCATAAAAGAATCTGGTCAAAATTGAGATACCTCCTCATGTTTATCTTTTAAAACTGTGTAACTCGATACCACTTTGCATTAAACAGTGAAGCGCTGCACACTCTTATAAACAAAAAAAAAAAAGACAAATGGCTGTTTTTTAATTTGGCATCTCATTAGACATTGTTTTTACACAAGTACTTCCTATGGTTGGTTTCATTTCATTTATATTTAACTACTTTAAACTTCTTGGAGTGACCTTATTCTTTTTATTGAATTTATTTATTCTATTTTATGCACATTTCATTTTATTCCATATTTGTGTCTTTTTCGTCTCTTGTGCTCGGATTTAGGGTTGAAGCACTGAAGTTGTGTAGCCACCTTATTGAAATTGTGTGTTTCCTTCTTCGTCTTCTTAGACTTCCACAGAGTTGTCTATAGCATCCCGAAGAATGCTTTGTATACTTTTTATGACATTTGGCACAGTGCTAGAGGGCAGGCTTAGCTTTGACATAGTGTTTTGGTGCATGCCTCTCAAACACTCTAGCACCACCACCAAGGCAAATTTGGACATAGGTTTTCCGAAAATAAACCTGCAATGCCATGTTGTAGAAATGCGATTCCACTTTCCTCTGATTCTTTGCACCATGCTGAGTTTAATGTACACGATTTTGCTGTCCACCATACTGAAAATTCTGAAATTTTGGTTTATCAGAAACAGTTTTTTCACTTCTCTCTCTTACAAATTTGCATCGACTCAGCGTGTCGTTTAGGTCGCAGTATCATGAGCTAGCTTTTTTGCCAACCAAGCATGTTGGTTAGACCCTTCATTTGCGTGTCCTGGTTTAATAATGCACCAATCCAGGGCACGGACTGTACTATAGTCAGTCACAGACATATTTCCCATTATTTGAGGTGTTAAGGCCATATGCACCATTTATATTTCATTTGAGCCTTAAAACTATTATAGTCGGATTATGTAGGTGAACAGGCCCAAAGCACAGTAAGTTAAAACAATAGTTTAACTGTAGCATTAGCAGTCTTCAGCTGATAAACGTGGACTTAGCTAGCAGTGTGGGCTGCCTGATTTACCAAACAACAATGTTATAAGCTGCTTTGTTGCCAAATATTGTTTAGAAGTTACAAGCTAAGGAGAAATTATTTGCTAGAAACTTCACATTGTTTAAGAGAGAAATTTACATTCAAGTTTTTCACCTGCGCTACACCACGCAACTACACTAAGGTTAAACTTACAGATACCGCAGCGTTCACGTCACTGCAGCAAAAGCACATGACTTCTACCAAGTTAGCATGAACACAGATTATCCGTTGTGGGGTAGCCTACTCATTGATGTTCTGCTCACTCTTCTGTCAGCTGATTGTCATGATTTGTGGTGTCCCACATGTGTGGACAACAGGGGCGCTGCAGAGTGCCCTCTAGTGGGAAAACTGAGCAACGCAGATACCAATTTATGTGCAAATAGCTTGCATCAGCTAATTATTTTGGCAAGCGGATTTATCGGGTGGGCTCTAGTAGTCGCTCTTACTACAGTATAGTATTGCTATTTTTTTGCACTTTGAAGGGTATATTGAGTGTGATGTATTGATCATGTACAATTATTAGTCTGATATTAATATCGCTCTAATAGCCACCTTGCTTCCTCTGTTCACTTTACAGGCATTGATGTTGGAGTATCACTCTGTCCTTGTTTGCCATCAAAACAATGAGTAGAAAGGCTCACCTAAGGGTCAGACATTTGCATTTCACTTGATGGTGAAATGTCAGAATAGCACAAAGGAGATTCTGTTGTTGTTTACTGTGGTATAATTCTCTGCATGCCAAGTACTCTTATCTGCCTCGGAAGGCATGGCCACGCTTTGGGAATTGAAGATTTTTAGGAATTGAGCACGATGGCGAGGGCAGGCTGGTAAAAAGGGGTCATCCCTGTAGATAGATAAAGGAACAAGGTAGACAAATGGATTGGAAATGCTGGGTGAAGGTACTAGGTTAAAAAAAAAAAAAAGTATACAATGGGAAGTGGCCCTGCTGAATTCTTTGTCCCCAAAGGCTCTCTTTGGGCTTCTCTTTAATGCAGCACTTCCAAGCCCTGCACCGTTACAGTGGTTCAAATGGGCAAAGAATCAAGCCTTGCTGCTCTTTCTCCCCAGGCTAATTACGTTTAGGTTTATGGTATGCTAATTAAAATTCTTTTCTCTTTTTAAAACTTCTGAGTTGTTTTCGAGCTTGGAAGAAGAAAGGAAAAGGCATAAACGTGCCTTGAAAGTTTTTAGAAAATTATGAAAAGTCCACCAGGAAAGGCAAGCTTGACATTGCAGTAATTCAGTGTAAAATTACTAGAATTTAGGATATAAAGTAAACAAACAAACTTCTGAACAATAAAGCAGAGGCAGCAAAAGACAAAAAAAAAAGTCATTTTAAACTGCAATATATAGAACCAAAAATTTCAATATATAATACAACTGTATACAGTATATATATATAATACATATAGTGTGTGTGTATGTGTGTGTGTGTATGTATATATATATATCTCATTCTAATCTCTAATGCATATTTCTTTCTTCTTTTAAAGTCATCATTTAATCGCCAGCTTTGGACACCAGCTGTCTCCTTGCTAGTGAGCGTGTCTTTGTAATTTTGGTTTAAATATAAATAGAAGATTGTTTTAGTGTAAGTTTTGTCACAGCACCCAAATATGGTTCAGTAATGATTTATAATCCCACTCTCTGGTGTCACCCAGAAGAGGACGGCTTCCTTTTTGAGTCTGGTTCCTCTCAAAGCTTCTTCCTCCTGTCATCTCAGAGTTTGTCCATGCCCCTGTTGCCTCTGACTTGCTCATTAGGGATCTAAATCTGCATCCAGATTTCTGTAAAGCTGCTTTTTGACAGTGTGTATTCTTAAAGGCTCTATACAAATAAATAAATAAAAAATTGTACAACAACAACAACAAAAAAGAATTGTATGGTCAATATATGTGCTTTTACTTATAGGAAAGGTGTACAATTTATGACTAAAACTGGATAATTCTTCCTTTATTTTAGAGGTGTTGCGTTCGGAAGGATAATTTATTTCCTTCCTAAAAAGGAGCCTTGCCTGTGTCTGCAGACAAGAGTGGTTAATTACAGTAGATAGGCTTATCTCCGTGTAATTATTTTGGTCTCTTTGGAGTTTCCTGGCTTAAAGCAGCCAATCGATATTATCAGACCGTAAATGAGAGAGGGAAGACACAATATGTGAACCAATAAGCTAAGTGCAGTTTTGAGCAGGGGTTAAGATGAGCCATTATGTCTGCAGATGCTGCATGGAAGCACCCTTGCCTCAGAGTCTGTTGGCATGGTGAGTGTAGTGTGAAAGCGATCATTAATAGCTATTTACATCACATTACCACACAAATGTCTACCTTTAATCACAGTGGGAGCAACTATACTTCATTAACCTGACGTGGGTGCATTGTTGTGTGCATTGCCTAGGAATGAAGACTTGACTGGGTAGAAAAAATATGTAGAACTGCATGGTGGTGTGGTGCGTAGCACTGTGGCCTTACAGTAACAAGGGCCTTCTGGGTGCCTTTCTTTCTGTGTGGAGTTTGCATGTTCTCCCCGTGTCCGTGTGGGTTTCCTCCAGGTCCTCTGGTTTCCTCCCACAGTCCAAAGACATGCACAGAGGGGATTAGGCTGATTAGCGACTCTAAATTGGCCGTAGGTGTGAATGTGAGTGTGAACGGTTGTCTGTATCTGGGTGTCGCCCAACGCTGGATTGGTGACCTGCCCAGGGTGTAACCCCGCCTCTCTCTCATGCGAAGTCAGCTGGGATTGGCTCCAGCTTCCCCCCGCCACCCTGAACAGGATTAGAAGAAGGGTTAGAAGATGAGTGAGTGTTGAGTATCTTTACAATTTTCATTAATGATCCCTTAAAAAACTATAAAAAGTCACACGAACTGCACGAGAATTTTTAATATGTGGTTTTTGGACAATTCACGTTATGTTTCAAACTTTTTTTTTTGCATGGGGAACTTTCCTGTGCATGTGATTTTTCTTTTCCACGTGTATTCCTCATTTATTTTTAAGCAAGTCATGTGAATTTGCAATGCTTGGAAATGCATATGATTTTTTTTTCTTAGTGTATGTGTATTTGCAGGAAACAGTTTATTGCAGTTTGTGTAACACAGTTCCTCTCCGCAACAAAAGTGCCTGCAGCCAAAAGCTGTCTTTTTTCATTGTCATACAGCTTATCATAGGAACCTTATTAAATAAGTACCAGGATTGCACGCTTAGGTAGATATGAGTCCTTCTCTTCATGCTGACTGATCTTTTGTCTGCATCACGTACACCCCATAAAAATGCTTGCGTTGAGAAATCTTTGCCCATATTTTACATAAAATGATGCCAGATGATCTGTTTGCAGTGAGCTTTTTGAAGGTATGTCCGTTATTTTTCCCAGGTGTGCCTTGTGACCAGTGTCACGGAATGATATGCAATAAGCTCTCTCTGCATTTCCAAAAACAGCATTCCATTACATGAGTGTAAATTTGAGCGTTGGGTAAAATGCAAAATATCTGTACATTGCATCACCCAAGTATCCTCCAGCAGCAAATTAGATCAGCGTGGTGGTTGTCGAGCACCTAAACCAGCAGGTACCTGACTGAAACATTTATGCCCAGTTGGTGTGAACACATGGATCAATGTGTGTGAAGCAGAAAGTCAATGCAACAATGTGTGAAAGTCACCGTGTGTAAATGAGCAGCACATGGACATGGACCTATGACGGCTGATGTGGAATAATCCCAGAATTCTCCCGCACATGAACAGAAGAAACAGGTCATCTACCTGACTGGCTGCTTAACATGCCCTATCTCCATTTCAGTCTCATTACGACTTAGCTTTAAAGGACAAAGGCGGAGAGATGTAGTAGCCTAGGTGAACACGAGTGGTGTCTGAGCACTGGCAACATCATTTCTATTACCTTCATAGTCTGGGTAATTGACTTCCAGTTATATTCACTTGAGTACCAGCTACTCTTTGGTATCTCTCTTAAGACCTGCTTTGAAGTCGGAAACAGTTTGTATGCTTTTGTGTAGTACAGCCAGATTAAGTGGCTAGTTAAGACAGCGAGACAGAGGCGGAAGAGGTGCGCTGATCTGATCGTCTTTGTGTTCTCTGCCCTAATAAGCATCAGGGGAATGAGCTAGAGAAATGAAATGGCAGAAAGAGGCACGTGGCATCTCAATGGATATTTAATACTGCTGCCTTTTCTTGTTATGGATATATAATTTCAAACTCATTTTAATACATGCCTGAAATTACACATTCAGCTCTGCAATACACTTTGCATTACATTTGTAAGTAGGAGAGGAGAGACACCCTCCCTATAGTATCTGAAAGCGGCAGGTCTTCGTACAGGGGTGTTCCCCAGTGTGCAGTGGTTAGTGGTCGGTCCAAGGAAGAGCAATCGGTAAACCAGACAAGGTCATGGGTGACCAAAGCTCACTGAGGCACATGGGGGACGAAGGCTAGCCAGCTGGTCTGATCCAACAGAAGAGCTCCTGTAGCACAGCTTGCTGAAAAAGTCAACACTATGGCTATAATAGAAAGGTCCCAGAACACCGTGCACTGCAGCTTGTTGTGTATGGAGCTGTGTCGGCCCAGACCTGAAAGAGTGCCCATGCCGATCCCTGTCCACCGCCGAAAGCACCAAGAATGGACACATGAGCATCAGGACCATGGAGCGATGGAAGAAAGTGACTTGGTCTGATGAATCACGTTTTCTTTCATGTCACGTAGATGGCTGTTGCATGTGCGTGTCACTTATCTGGGGAAGAGATGGCACCAGGATGATGCCCTGTGGGATGAAGGGAAGCTGGCAGAGGCAGTGTGATGCTCTGGACAATTCTCCTGGGAAAACTTGGGTCCTGGCATTTATGTAGATGGTACACCGACCCACTGAAAAAAATAGTTCAGGAATGGTTTGAGGAACATAGTTCAAGGTCTTGACTTGGCCTCCAAATTCCCCAGATCTCAGTCCGATCTTATATCCTCAATCCTGTGTGATGTGCTGGACAAACAAGTCTGATCCATGGAGGCGCCACCTCGCGGCTTACAGGACTTAAAGGATCTGCTGCTGACGTCTCGGTGCTAGACGCAGGTCTTGTGAAGTCCATGTCTTTATGGATTAGAGAACAGTACAAGTGGGACCTACACCATATTAGGCCTTAATATAATATATATATATATAC
>JAQLOM010000006.1:11930563-11944522 GCA_030068315.1 Chrysichthys thysi
TCTCTCTCTCTCACACACACACACACACACACACACACACACACACACACACACACACACACACACACACACACCTGACCATTTACCAAAAAGTTTTTTTTTTTTTTTTTCCCCCAGGTATAAAACATTCACTGTTGTATTGGATCACCGTTGTGGATTAATGCTAATTTGCAATTATATTTACGTATGAAATATTAAGCTAGCCTAATAACGAGCCATTAAGCAAACCTCATAATTAGGCTTTCGGAAATAAGATCCGTCTTACCTTCCTTGGAGAGAAGCTTTAAGTTAGTTAAAATGACATTAAAACAAACTTAGTTGCTCTGTGTAGCAATCTATAAATGGACCAGGGTGATTGTATAAGACCTATTAGTCTCCCACACTGTGTGTATGACAATGGCCTGCTTGACAGAACTGTCACATTCATTGTGTCATGTTGGATTTGGGGGGGAGGGAAAGGAGAAAGAGAGTCTCCTACTCATGAGAGTCCACTTTATCTCAGTAATTGGCTCAGTAACGGGGGAAACGCTGTTTGTGTGCTTGATAGCAGGAACAGAATCCACACACACACACACACACACACACACACACACACACACACACACACACACACACACAGTAGCATTTCTTTAAGACCAGGAAAAAAAGAGGCCTGTAGGCGGTTTTCCTTAACCCACCTCGTTACTGTTATGTTTGAGCAGCCGGGGGAGGAAAGCAACTCTTCATTTTGACCTAATTGAGGCATGTATTCTATCGCTTTCGCAAACTTCCCATGCTGTGAGGACGTGTGAGTCTTTACGTGTGGGAATAAACATACTGTTCCTTATAGGCATTACACTAAGTGTGTTGAGTGTACTAGGTCAGGGTCACATATAAATGTCGTGAATATTTATGCGCGGTGGTGCGTCGATGCAGTCCGCCATGTGCACGTACTGGTGCGCAGGACCGGCGTAATGGTGTGATGGATCTGTGATGTTTTGCTGTTTTGTTTTTGTTGGGTTAGTTTTTTTGTTGGGTTTTTTACCTTTAGAGGTGAAGCATGTGCTTGCGGTGTAAAAGCAGCAGATGGCCAGAAGGGGCCAGGAAGTAGATGTATATAATCTTATATAAACACTCCTTTGATACTCCCGTCACCTTTAGGACCCAGCAATGCATCCGACACACGCATTCACACATGAAAAACATCATTACTACAACTGGATTCAAATTATCCATGCAACACTATCCGGGTTCTTCTTCGGACCGTGACAAAGGGAGAGATGCTGATGGCTTGAGGCGTCGCATATTTCTTTTCTGATTTATTTCTTTTTCTTTTTTTTTTTGGTATACTTGGCAATTATGTTTGACACAGGTTTGCAGATTATAGTTGTCAGCTCTGGAAGGGACAAATAGCAGTGACTCGATGGGATTAGTCCTACATCATGTTAGAATGTCCGTCCATGTGGAACAAAAACCCAATTAACATCTGTGTGGAAACGCTATTTTAATTAGCCAAGTTATTCCAATTACAGCTTTTACACATGCACAGTCGGTCTTCTGTGGGCCTCCAGTGTGAATGTGTCCATGGTTTCGAACCTGCGTTTGAAATCAAGTGCTTAGTAATAGGTCATAATTTACCATGTAGAATAGGATACACATTTTCTCCAGTAATCTTGTTATATATGAGCAGGCATGTGATGCTCACAAGATGAAATCAGAATAAGAAATTATAAATGAGCGGCATGGTGGTGCAGCAGGTAGCATTGCCTCCTCACAGCTCAAGGGTCCGGAGTTCGATCCAGAGCTCTGCTTGTCTGTGTGGAGCTCCTGTTTATATTCAAACTCCTCTCTGCAGTTCTTCGGTTTTCTCCCACCTTCCCAGAAGTGTGGCAGTAGGTGCACTAGATGCAATAAATTGCCCCTAGGTGTCAGTGTGCGTGTGTGCAGGGTGCCCTGTAATGGGCTGATGCCCCGTTCAGGGCGTATTCTTGACGCCCACCTGCATTCATGGGAAGAGACTCTGGACACATGTGGCCTTCACCGAGTTAAGGCAGGTACTAATAAGTAAGTGCATGAGCAAATAAATAATAATAATAAAAAAAATAAAAAAATAAAAACCCGGCATGTCTATAACTATCTGTAACCAAACTTACTCGTGAAATTTGAAATTTTTCATTAAATTGTGTGTCTCATTAATTTTGTGTCAAGAATGCTAAAGTATGTGCCTTTTCGTGTTTTAGCTTTAGGGTCAAGCTTTTCCCTTTGTATGTTTCTCCATGCTCCGATTTCAAAATCCCTGATCATTTTTATGCTCTTTACCTCTTGGCCATGCTGAGGTGAAAAGCTGGTTAAGGTGTGGCGTGTTATCATGATTGGGAGCAGCAGCAGCAGCAGACGGGATGCAGCGAGGGCAGATGCACCTAATTCCCTCTTTAAATCCATCCCTAATCCTTTTGTCTCCACATGGGACCAGTCAGGTACCACCCCTAGGAGAGCTTCATTACATTTCACTGTACTCTACTGAAGGGTGGGGTTTCTGCGTGTAGTTTATGTGAGGACAGAGGTACCGAGAACTGCGGCGCCGAGAATCAAAGCACTTTCAGAAGCTGAGAGAATGAAATTTTCAGTCGTCTCACTCCAGTGGACTCCGGCAGCAGCGTGGTGGGGTGGAGGGAAAGTGGGTGTGGAAATGGTAGAGGGGGTGGGGGGGGCAAAGTGTGCCATGGCTGCTAGAATCTCTCGAGAACATGTCAGTCTGTGGCAGTGGTCAGTGGCATGGAACAGATTGCCCTCCTAAACCAGAGTGAGAAAAAAAGAACACCCACACACATTCACACCCTAACAATTACAGCTTCTCCGGTGCAGTCTCGAGGCTCTTCCGAGAGCCTGCAGTCACGCAGTCGTGCCTGAACTATACTGGACTGGTCACTTTCCCCACAGCATAAAGACCACTTGCTAAAGAAGCAACATGAAAATTCTCCCTTCACTCTCCAGCTGCTTTCAGGCATTCGCTGAAATTGTTGTCAGGCAACTGTCATAAAATGAACAACAATTCTAGAAACGACATGTGCACATCCCTCGTGTTCATTTTACAGTTTGGGGTGGAGTTTTTTTCCCCCAGCATGTCACAAAATTCCCAAAACTAACATATCATCACATCTCGGATTGGCATGCAACAAAAGGCATGACTGCTGCCTAGAAAGGAAATCTTTAGCTTTCTACACCAATTTATCCTACATTGTTTCGTGCATGGTTGTTCTGCTTTTCAGTACACACACACACACACACACACACACACACACACACACACACACACACACACACATATACACACAGATCTGTTTTTATAATCCTTTTTGGCAAGTATGTCCAAACAAGTGAAACTGGTTATAGCGCACTAGCGTTGTGGTTGTTCCGAATGTGCTTGTCATTTTTGATTATGCTAATGTAGCTGAAGAATTTAAGCAAAGTAATTGCTCATCGGATTTCAGGCTGAATATGTGCAGATGCCTGCTGATGTTACAATAATCAAATAGAAATTTTGCTTTGCAAAAGACTAGCTTTTGTTTGTAATTGGTTTAAGGCTGAATAGTTTGTGGCTGTAGTATCTTAATTCTCCTCTGGCAAAACAAGAGGGAATGATACCATAGCACAGACTGACAAGCTTTGGGTTTTTTGTTTGTTTGTTTTTGGGAAATTCACAATGCTTATGAAGCTATTAGTTATTCTGTACTATAAATCTGTCTTTTGGGTATACTGCGTTCAAATTTCTCTTCATCAGGAGCGACCAAATCCTTTCTACATAGTGCACCGTGTTTACATCTCTGCATGTCATTTATTTAAATAGCCTTAATACAAAGGGTTACATTAGGACTTTAAACAGTTTACACTACGTGGAACAGCACCGAAGCTATTAGTCATTAAAAGTTAATGAGATTTCTAAACGTCATGTGTAGGTTGAAGCCTACTGCGTTGGACTTGTGATATACTTCTGGAAGTGTGTTCTGTGCATGAACTCTTTCCTGCACTGTAGTTTAGACTCTGCTGAGGTGTGTGTCTTTTGTGTACCGCCTGGAGCTGAAAAGCTTGACGGTTCATTACAGAACTCTGAGAACGTCTTTATTTTTGGATGCTGTGTTGGAGGAGAGGGATTGCGTGAGCTGCCAGGAAGCAGCAAGGGGCGGACACTGGGAGCTAAAGTGGAGCTTTTCTCAGCGCTGCCATTATGTTTTTAGGGGCCATCCACCCTAAGGCTGCTGACGCTTGAAGCACTCCGAAGAACGTCGCCTTTGGTCAGCGGATTGAAGAGACAGTTTTGCGATACAGTTGAGATAGCTAACAGCTGATGAGTAGCAGGACCTGAACAGCCAACTTTTTTAGTTAACTCTTGAGCTGATTTCAGCTATTTCTACCGTGAAATTAAAGATCAAATAATAAAATTACAGTGCCTTGCAAAAGTATTCACCCCCCTTGGCATTTTTCATGTTTTGTTGCCTCACAATCTGGAATTTAAATGTTTCTAAATCCTATTTCATGTGATGGATCTGCACAAAATTGTCTAAGTTGGTGAAGTGAAATGGGAAAAATATATATAAAAAAAATAAATAAAAAACTGAACATTGGCATGTGCATTTGTATTTACCCCCTTTGCCATGAAGCCCCTAAAAAGTCCTGGTGCCACCAATTACCCTCAAAAGTCACATAATTAGTGAAATGAAGTCCACCTGTGTGCAATCTAAGTGTCACATGATCTGTCAGTATAAACACACCGTTTCTGAAAGGTCCCAGAGGCTGCAACACCACTAAGCGTGACGTATCACACCATGAAGACCAAGGAGCTCTCCAAACAAGTCAGGGTTGGGTTATAAAAAAATATCCAAATGTTTGATGATCTCCGGAGCACCATCAAATCCATCATCTTCAAATGGAAAGAACACAGTACCACAACAAACCTGCCAAGAGAGGCCCACCCACCAAAACTCACAGACCGGGCAAGGAGGGCATTAATCCGAGAGGCGGCACAGAGACCAAAGGGAACCCTGAAGGAGTTGCAGAGTTCCACAGCAGAGACTGGAGGATCTGTCCATATGACCATAATAAGCCGTAGACTCCATAGAACTGGGCTTTATGGAAGAGTGGCCAGAAAAAAGCCATTACTTAACATTAAAAATAAGAAGGCATGTTTTGAGTTTGCTGAAAGGCATGTAGGCGACTCCCCAAATGTATGGAGGAAGGTGCTCTGGTCAGATGAGACTAAAATTGAAGGAAAATGCTATGTCTGGCACAAGCCCAACACAGCCCATCACCCCCAGAACGCCATCGCCACAGTGAAACATGGTGGTGGCAGCATCATGCTGTGGGGATGTTTTTCAGCAGCACTGACTGGGAAACTGGTCTGAGTCGAGGGAAAGATTGATGGTGCTAAATAAAGGGATATTCTTGAGTAAAACCTACATCAGTCTGCCTGTGATTTGAGACTGGGACGGAGGTTCACCCTCCAGCAGGACAACGACCCGAAGCAGACTGCTAAAGCAACACTCGAGTGGTTTAAGGGGAAACGTTTAAATGTGTTGGAATGGCCTCATCAAAGTCCAGACCTCAATCCAATTGAGAATCTGTGGTCAGAATTGAAGATTGTGTTCACAAGTGAAAACCATCCAACATGAAGGAGCTGGAGCAGTTTTGCCTTTGAGGAATGGGAAAAAATCCCAGTGGTAAGATGTGGCAAGCTCATAGAGACTTATTCAACGCAACTTGGACAGCTGTAATTGATGCAAAAGGTGACTCTACAAAGTACTGACTTTAGGGGGGTGAACAGTTATGCACGCTGAAGTTTTCTGTTATTTTGTCCTATTTGTTGTTTGTTTCACAATAAAAAGAAATACATCTTCAAAGTTGTAGGCATGTTCTGTAAATGAAATGGTGCAAACACTCAAACAACCCATGTTAATTCCAGGTTGTGAAGCAACAAAACATGAAAAATACCAAGGGGGTGAATACTTTTGCAAGGCACTGTATAAATAAAATTTTGCCTTTCCTGGGAGAAAAATGCTCTTGTAACTTATTAACAGAAGAACATTTCAAGATGAGGGTTGTCCATGGTGCAGATTAATCCCAAGGCTGAGAGTCCATATCCTAGTAACGTTAGCTAGCATGCTAACAGGGAAAAGGTTGCTGGTGTAATCTCCCAGCACGGCGCATACATCAGCGCTGTCTGAATGTCATCGGCTTTGCACATTTCTTCTTCTAGAGTAGAGAGAAAACTATAATGCCTGGTCAGTTCCTTCTGCTTGTGTGTGTGTGTGTGTTCTTCATGTAGTATGTTGTTATCTGTGTATTTTGTTTCCTAGCCTGTCAGAAGAAAAATTGGCACAAACTGGATAGTGTTATCACGCTAGCTTTAACTCACACCAGAAGATAAAAAGACACAGATCAGTTGAGCAGGGCTTGACTCAAGCACACTTGCCAGTTATTTCTGAATTTGAAACACGTCCTGTTAGTCACTAGCTGGATACCAAGTATGCTCCAGCCCAACGACTTCTCGAACGGATTGCAGTACAAACTACGCATGAAAGATAAATCAGCTGACCGTCATCTAAATACTGTTTTTACTCAGTTTCCTACCAAGTTAGAGAATCCCTGAATGCTTTGCCTGATTAGCAAAAAATGGATAAAAAAAAAAGACAAACTATTTGATCTAATTCAGGGGTTATTTACAGCTCGGAGTTCTCAAATCTCAAACTGCGAAAAGACCAAACCTGTGTGGGCATCAGGGGAACTGTCGTCGTGCTACATTAAAGCTGTCAACAGTCAGAAACAAAGAAGGATTAAGTGTAAGGTTCATAAAGGAATAGAGGTGGTAAATGAAATGTTTCAGTAGGAAACAGATGACACTTTTTCTGTGCACCCTGAGGCTGTCGAGGTTTTTCTATGTCATAAACATCTCCAACTACCAGCCGACAGAACAAGACGGAGAGAAAGGAGATGTTTTAGCGCTTGTCCGATGGCGATGATCAGGGAGTTGCTGCCTGAGAGAATCGGATCGTTTTGATTCTCTCTCAGGACCTTGGCAATACTTTACATATTTTATATCAAAACAAGTAGAAACTTTAATGTACCGTGTTATAAGTAACCCCTGATGTTTTTTTTTTTTAATTTCTTTTAATTACAATTTTTTAAAGACATTTCATAAATTGTTCAGTGTATCTAAAATCCATAAATTCTTTTCTGTTTCTTCTCTTAGAACCCTATCCAGTCAAGAGGAAGTTCTGTGAGCTGAATCCCAGTTTCAGAAAGCAGTGGCGAGCATCCAGTGCACACAACGAAAAGTTTCTGATCTGGTAGGCACCTGACTTAAAAAAAAAAAAAAGTGCTTCATTGCAGTGAGCAGATTGGAAGCTGAATTAGAAATGTTCTCTTATTTACAAGCCCTGATTTAACCACCACTAACAGCACTCTGATAAGTAAAGAGAGTTTATAATGGGGATTTTAATTAATATAAAAAAGCAACGTATGATCAATGTAATTAATAGGAGGGAGGATGAAAGCGGGGCTCCCCATTTGCAATATTATTTCTGCAAGAGTGCACAATGGGAAATCACTGGGAGTCAGAAACTGAGCCACAAGCAGTAGGGGGTCCCGAGGACTACTTAGGGTCGGATGACTGATTTGGGTTTCAAATCGGCAGCCATTCTTCAGCTTCCAGGAGCCTCCTGGAATAATTTCAAGAGGTCTCCAAATCCCAGCACTGTAATGAAAGTATTCTTGGATTTGGTTGCAATTTATATTTTCTCCTCCTGATTCTAAATTAGTTTCACATTTAAAGTCATTTCTGGGCCTCGCTTGCTCTTTTCACCCTGGGAGCATGCACCAATCGAAAGGAAGCACTCACCAAGGAGGATTTGGTTGCCCATTCAGAGTCAGAGGGATATTTGGAAGGGCGAGGGCATCCATAAGTACATTTGAGATGCTTAACTAGGCCTGTACCATGCTGAAGCAAGTGCACACTTGACTAAAGACTGCACTCACGTCCATCTGGAGCACTGGTTCTATGTAGAACATGAATATTCTATGCATGCTCTGTATACATTTTTTATATGCTTGTGGAAATCACATCATTTCAGATTAAATCAATTGCATGTTATTATCCAGAAATCAGTATTCCTTCAGGTGTTTAAAGTTTTGTAGGTGAAATAGTGTGTTCTAACTATTAAGCAGTGTTATAAGGTTTGAGAAGAACCTTTCAGGAAAATAGTGCATGAAGGTTGAAGTCTTGGGTGCATGATGCCTGTGGCAAGATTTTTTTTTTTTTAAGTTTCTGAAGGAGCTGGAGATGGGACGGTGACAAAATCATTAGGATGCTGGTCAAGCGTTTGTGTCTGGTGGTTCACGGCCATGCTTGGCTGCTTGGCACGGTAGGGTAGCCCAGTGGCCATTAAGGCAGCTAGGGTTGGGGGTCAAAGTCTGCGGAGGGCGCTGCTACCCCCCCCTGCCTGGGAGCATATGTCAGGCTGCACTCCAATGACTACCCTAGGCAGGTGGTCTATGGGGGACAGCGGGCTGGAAGACCAGGACAAATCGGCACACGGAGGCTCATTTCCCAAGCTCAGCGTGAGGGACAGCATAGCAACTCGTTGAAAAGGGAGAAAATACAAAAGCAAAAGGCTCCCAAGGGCACTAGAGTATAAGTGATGATTTCGAGGTTTGTATCATACACATAGTCTATGGGCGCTTGAGTCGCTTCTCAGAACATGCTATGCTTCATACAGAAAGGCTGAAGGCTACAGGCTGATGCATATTTGTGTCTAAGCAGACATTTTCATGCACAGGCACAATAACATTACCACAACCATAAAACCCTAGGCTTAACAGATACTTACGCTGAGACATTAAAATAGTTTATCCTTATTTGTGGATTAAAACATTTGGCATAGGTAGGGCTTTTTGGGTCCGTGTAGCTGCTTTAAGTATAATACTAATTCATGGCCTCTAAATGAGCTTTTTTCCCCCCCTTGCACATTGGATAATTTAGGCTTCAAGGCAAAGGTTCTTATCACCAGTGATACCATAAGATTTCTAGTAGATGAGCACACATGCATTAACTTTTAGTTTTCATTTTTTTCTCTTTCTGTTTCTGAGTCGATCGGTTGAGCCCAAGTGCATTGTGGGATTAATTTTTACAAACATGGAGTAGATTTCCCCCCAGAAAATGTCTTTATTGTTTTAAAAAAAAAAGAAAAAAAGGCTGGATTGTAGACATGCCGAGGAAGCACTTCATTCGTCTTTGTTTTTGTCCTCGGTGTGACTGCTTTTATGTTGTATTTTGACACCGCCGAAGACAGTTTTACTTGCGCTAGTAAGCATGGATAAGCTTGGGAACGTCTGCTGAGTGGTGATGGAGGGTCGAATCATAGCAGAAACTGCTGAATGGAAATACATTGTGGTATGGACGCCTGTTCTACGTGTGTGTGAAATTAGTTTTCACACAACCTTGCCAAAAGATGACACATGCCCTCTATACATCAGTAGTCAGGCTGACACCTATTCATTTCCCCTACACCCACCGGCATGTTTTTTAAAAGCCGTTAAAGTGGCATACATCAGAAGAGGAAATTCAGTGTACAGTGGCTGTTCTCAGAGGAGCCGCCCTCGAAGCTATTTCCGGCTAAAACATTGGCGAGGCTACGACTGCCAGCCATTCCTCCTGCCTTTGAAGTGACCAATCAGCAGTGAATCAGACCGGGGTGTGTCACACAATGCGTAGGGTCAGCAAATAAAGACAAAATACATTTTGCTGATGGTTTTGTTTTCTTTGCCCCCACTGTTGACCTCTTTTACAGTAAAGCTATCGTATTTCATTCAGGATAAATTTGACAAGCTCATTTCACACTTTGCGTGCATGCGCACAATAAATGTCTCCATAAGGAATTGAGCTTGCTTTACTTTCTTGGCTGTAATAGATGAACATTTATTTATTTATTTCTTATTTAATCTGACTTTCTGACTGTAAGACTGTAAGCTACCGAAGTTTGCATTTTTGCATCTCTAAGGCGTTTTGGTTTTGTTTGTTCAATGTGCCATCTAGTGCGCAAAACACATGATTCCTTCTCATAAAAAAAAGAAAAGAGATTTATACTTTTTCTTTCTGTTTATAGCGGTGTGTCCTTGAGGGTGGATACTAGGGCAAATACACACAGATACCAGTAATGCTGGCATTTTCACAATGTGCGTACATATATATATATATATATAACATTTTTTTTAATAAATATATGAATTTTTTCCCAAGTGCCATTGGCAGCATGTCGAGGTATGAATGTCACTCCAATCCATGAGCTGTTCTGAAAGATCAAGTACAGAAAGAAACACGATCCTGTGTGTGTGTGTGTGTGATATTTTCCTCATAATTTCTGTCCAGATCATAGGCTGTCCATGCCTAATCCAGATGTTCTTGAGCCATGTGCTCATGCATTAGCAGCAATTAAACACCGTGTGTCTACAGATGCCTGGCTAAGTGCGGCGCGTAGACATTGCTCACGACTTTCTGGTCCCCATGAGGCCACGTTTCTTGTCAGCTGCTGCCAAGCAGAGATCCCCTTCAGCATATTCCTGCATTGAAATGTCCAGGCAGAACAGATATAACTAGCAGCCTCATCCACACGCTAATACACACATGCCCATGAAGATGAGGCCCACTCACTCAGTATGGCTTGCAGCAACAGCCTGTTCCGCTGGCAGCCCAACTGCTGACGCCGTCACCTGTCTTAGTGGATGAAGGTGATTGTGTTAGCACAGTCGTGCCGGGAAGCTGGCACTCCTCACCCACATTTGTCCTCAGAGAGAGGTTGTGGACTGGAGTAGAGGAAGTGTCGACTGCACTTTCACTCGTTAATTTTCTAACTCCTTCTGTGTGGATTCTTAGCCAAAGCTATTGATTTAAGCAGGACCCAGCTCTATAATTGCTCATGGAGGTGGCATGGAGTTAATATGAGACACATTTGTGAGCTTAGTGATAAGATTCCTTCACACTTTTATTGTTAACCTAGATAGCCTTGTTGCGCTACCGTACACACGCAGAAGACAGTTTGAGCAAACAAGTGTGCATTTTTTTTTATTTGGTATTTTTGCTCTTGGAAGATAATCACAGTCAGCCTACAGTGGCCATTTTTTATCCTCCTTAATTGTATTCCAAGACTCAAAGCCTCCCAGATGTAGTGTAATAGGGATATGTGCTGCATCTAACAAACCACCTCAACCCAAATGCTCATTAGGCAAAAATGAAACCCTGGCATTTGGTGCCTCAGTGTTAAGTTGTAAACACATTAAAATTGAATAGCACCTACAGGCTTTGAAGATGCATTTTTTCATTTGCGATTTGCCATTTTTGTAGGCTCACTCTATAATAAGATAAGAACTCATTTTACTCAACAATGTTATTTAATAAATGTGTTTTTAACTGTAAACTCTATGAGAACACTATATCTAGCCCACCCACTGTATATGAGGAGACACGCTGATTTGGGTTGCACGGCGCTTTGAAGGGTTACTCTAATACCAATAATAATATTGTATTATATAAGCCTCGATCTGTTTATATTCGGAGTATAATTTGTATAATCCATGGGTCTTTCGAAATATCACCCTCAGTCCCGAGCTGTCTTTTTGTCTTATAATCGACTTCAATCGCTTCGGCAGACTGTTTTTATTTATTGATGAACGTCAGGCTCAAATGTAGACGATCTAGTGGAGCCGTACGCTGGAGTGAGCTTGTTTAATTTTTTAAGAGACAATCTGATTGGGAGCAATTAAACCATTGGAAGTTTATGAAGTCCCTGTTGTGTGTTTTGGGATCATGTTGTTGCATGGCACTTAACAGATGTTCTGACGAGAGTGTTGTTTGCAGTCCTCATAGCCTCATTTTATGCACCCTTTTACAGCTACAGAGCCCATGTTTATGAGCACAAGTGTTTATGGCAACAATTTTTATGCAAGTGTTCCAACAAAATACGCAATATGAGGACTGACGTTCTCGCTTTTCCACACAGCAGAGAGTAATTTAATTGGGCAGAAATGTGCCTTTGGCAGGAGCCAGACTCAACAAAAAGGCTGGGAGAAAGCTGCCTGGTTCCATTTCAATTAAACACAATTTGAGATCTATCTAAAAACTAATATAGAGGTCCGGAGTACTGCCTACAGATACTATGAGTTGACAGGGATTTATGGAATGCCACAAGCTGCCAGATTTATCGAATCTTTAGAAGTACGGTTATCTTGAGAAACTTTGTCCTAGGTAAGGGCCGCATGGGTATATTATTGACATCATCCATTCCCGTCCCTTTCCCTTATTGGCAGCCCTGTCCCCTGGGGCTTGGGCCATATGGGCGGCTGTGAGCAGGCAGCGGGAACAGGGGAGTAGACGCCGGCTATAGTGCTCTTCGTTGGCACGGGTGGCATGTGGCACGAGCTCAGGCTGACACATCCAAGAGAGTGCTGCTTAGTCAGCCCACTTTCTCTCCTGAGGAGTGTAGGGCCCTCATGCCGGGCTCAGGATGATGGTGCCAGCCCACACCCACCTGCATACTGGCACCACAGAATGGGGACAGGATGAATGGCTCCTTTTAATGAACAAAAATATTTAAAAAACCAAAAAAAAAAAAAAAGAAGTAGTAAAAATCATTTAAAAAGCAACTCTGGCTCCCTCGTGTACCTCAGAGGATTAAACAGTAGTTCAGAATATTTAAAATTGGATATTCCTTCATTCTATCTTGCCCTCAGGCCTGTTTGTGATCATCAAGGGAGAGAGAGAAAAAAAATGACGTCAAGGGGCATTTGAGCCATGAATCAAGCCGGGACGCACTGCGAATGCTTGTGTAGACATATACTACAACATTTTGTCCAGCCTTACATTGATCCTTTATGCTGAACCTGGCATGTGCTTTGGGCAGATACCATTCTAGAAAAGGACACACAGTTCTGATAAGGCAGAACGGTACCTCGCAGTTCGGCGTGTAGTCTGCACATTAACACACGGAACACTGTGCCAACTGAGTCGTCCCTCCTGCAGTGTGCGCTCGTGCCATTGCTCAGGGGCAAATTTAGACATCACTTTTTATGTTCCCTCTACTCCTTAGACACCTCCACTTATGAACCCTGCATACAAATGCATGGAGGTGTTGTCCTGATTGATGGCAATTAGCATTTGGTAATGATAACAGATGTTTGTGGTGCCAGGAGGCTGATACCTGCTGCCCACTCTGCCATCTGCCATGGGCATCGGGGGCCTGGCACAGAGGCTGGCTGGCAATGGGTAGCAGGGAGGGGATAGAGGGAGGAGAAAAGGAGGGGTGGTACATTGTAGTCCTCCCCTCTATTTGATATGAAGAGCTGGGGCTCACTGCAGGGTGTATCCTGTGTGCGCTGCATCACCTCATGCTTGCTACACTTGGATAGGACATTCCTGCTCTGTGGGCATGACTTCTTTATTATGTGCCCCCCAAGGTTTGATTCAGTGGTGTGTATGATGGAATTTTTATAGATGCCTGTAAACTAGGTGTGTAATGCAATGTCGTTGTGTGTATCTGTATCTGAATGTGTGTATTTGGATTTGAGCTGGAAGTGGCCTAATCCCAAAGGTCCTGAATGGTTGCTTGAATAAGAAGTCATTGACAGCATAAGGCAATAAATAGCAATTTGCAGAACAAATCTTGAATAAAATTCCTGAACTTTTACAGTTCTTTCACCTTCGTTACATTACTCAAGTTCATAAACAGAGGCAATCAGACACTCCTGGGAACTTTAAAGAAAGGTTTCTGTTTGACTGCGTAGGCTAGGTAACTGTCGTTCAAAACACCGATGTCTTCCCAAAGCAGGGAATTATTGTTTACAGTTAACATCAGCCACCCAATATTATTATTATTATTATTATTATTATTATTATTATTATTATTATTATTATTATTATTATTATCATTATTATCATTA
>JAQLOM010000006.1:11991109-12010362 GCA_030068315.1 Chrysichthys thysi
CACCTACGGCCAATTTAGAGTCGCCAATTAGCCTAATCCCCTCTGTGCATGTCTTTGGACTGTGGGAGGAAACCAAGTACCCAGAGGAAACCCACACGGACACGGGGAGAACATGCAAACTCCACACAGAAAGAAAGGCGCCCAGGTCGATCCCAGGGATCGAACCCAGACAGTGTTAACCAGTACACCACAATGCCGCCGTGACTTCCTGTTTTGGACCCGAAAACCTTTTTAATGATATGTTTGTGAATTTGGAACACACATTTTCAAGGGTTTATATTTACTTATACTTTAGTGTATTTTGACACATTTAGACATTACTTATTTGTTGCATATTCATGGCATCCTTAAATCAAATGTTAATAACAGGATTAAGGTAAAAATGTTTTACTAAATTCAGGATCATTATACAGTGCTCCACACAGAAGGGTCGAACCAAGGACCTTCTCGTTGTGAGGCGACAGGGCTAAGAACTACACGACTGCGCTGCCCCACGTATACTTCTATAAAGTAGAATTGCAATAAAATATCATAAGGGAGAGAGTATCCCAACCCTCACATTCAGAGAGCGTGGCCAATTTTGTTCTTTGTCTGCCAACCAAAGATGTCCGTGTAATCGTGGGGATTGGAGCTCATAATCTCCTGGTTAGGTGAAAACGTTTTACTGAACCACCAGGGGGCCTTGAGTGTATCCCTTTCTGAACTATTGGAACATTTGTTGAAGCTGATATTCTGACAGCAGTGTATGAACCTGGGCATTACAGGACTGGTACGGGCAGGAGTTTATCAACTGGGAAAGTGCGTGAAATCTTAGCCTGGGCGCGCGCACACACACACACACACACACACACACACAACATTTTGGGGTCTTTTAGAATGGGTTCCCACCAGTAGTTTGTGGCCAGGAGTTGGTGATCTGTTGCAGTGGTGGTTAAACACAGATTACCAGAGCATCTTGAAAATTAGAAATGACGTAGCTTTTAATTGTTGAGTACGGAGTAGACGGTGGGTGATCTTAAGGGGTCTGGGAGATTTGGCACTTATTATCGTAGTTTATGAAAGCAGAGATCCATGACTGGCAAAAAGGCATTGATATTTTTGGGCTTGGGATCAGTGTGTGAGAGGACATCTGCTTTGACACTGGACGATATGAGATTAAATCCGGTGAGAGAGTGCCAATTTGGTTTCTGCTGAGTCTCTTTGCTGTTTTACGATTCTTATAGTCCATTTACACGACAAAGGAACCTTCAGCTCCCTCCAGCAGCTCCCTGTTGCCAACATCATAATTTCTTTTTGTTGGTGTGAGTCTCCTCAGAAGCCTGTGGGACTGATGTAGCTTTGCTGCGATGTTTCAGAAAAGTCTTCTTCCATTCTTCCTTCGCCTTGTTTTCAGCAGAAATTAGCAGGTTGATGCGTGCACGGGGTCACGTGGTTATCTGCGCGCAGGTCAAAGTCACAGAGATGGGGTCAGTGTGAAGATATGGTGCATGCTCCAGATCACAAGGACTTCGTCTGGTGTCTGTGTTTCGCCGTTTCAACAGAATGATCATTGTCGCTTCTGAATAATCTGATCAATGCTACAGTGCTACGTTTCTCTTGGAATTAGGTGAATTTCTCCTTGGGAAGAAAAAAGCTGTGTGGGTTTAATCTGTGTATTGAAACCTGTGTGTAATGTTGATGAAATTGTTGAGTGCCTGTTTTTTTTTTTTTTTTATTGTTTTCTGAAAAAGCTCCCGGTCCACTCCCTACATAGACAAAACAAATTAGCCTACTTCTGAATAAATCTTACAGTTCTGGAGATATGCAGAGCTTCTTTTCCTGTGTCTTCTCATGGACCACAGTGGGGGATGGAGTTGACACTTGTGAGAGCAGCTGGGTGCTTTTTCAGTCTTCCTTTGTATCTGTTGTGTGTGTGTCTCATTAAATGTGGATGGTGAACTAGCTGCAGATTGCCTGGTGATTGCTACTCTCTCTGTGTAGCGGTGAAGCCTCGGTCTAGAGATGAGGTGCGATTGACATTTCTCTCTGGCCCTCCGCAGGGTGTCTGTAAGGATCCTGAACCCATTCAGACTGGCTCCCAAATCAAATCACTGTCGCTGCCACTGCCACCACTCACTGGCCCCATCAATTATTTAGCCCCAGCTCGAGTGAACCAAAAGGCTGAGGGAATTTGATTTTGCAGGCACCTCTGGCAAGTCAGACCTTTGGCACTAGCTTGTGCAAAGCCACATTAAGCGGTAGTGATGTGGTATTTTCCTGTCGTCTTGTGTCCTTTGCTTTCCGTCAAAGTTTTTGCATCGAAAATACACGCACTTGATGATGTTTGGTCTATTTCTTCTTCCTGTTTTGGACTGTGTGGTCTTCACTGTGCTTAAAATGTTTGAAGCAAGTAGTTCCCCCCCATGGGGCACGCACTGTATTTAGTGAAAGATGAATTTATAGCAGGAGGTATTTTCCCCAAGTCCTTCATTTTGCAGTGGTTTTAAAAGTAGCTTGAGGTTATCTTTGGTAATTAAAGTTTGATTTGATCGAAGCACACTCTCTTTTTTTTCCTGCTTGAATTTTAATTAGACAGACCACTGGTCCCTGGTACATTGCAAGGACATCTACCAAGTTTCTAATGAAATTCGAAAGCCTTTTAAATTCAATTTAGGGGATTTATTGGACAGCAGCAGCTTTTGGACAGTGCAGGGATAACCATCTTGTCTGCTAGCTACGCAGCTCATGATGCCATTGGGACAAAGCGGCGGCAGCCACATGGAGCTGCAGACCTGCTCTTGGCAGTGTCACCATGGTAGCTCCTGCTCCTTTTGGCCCATTACGGTAAACGGTTGAACCTGCTATCAGTGCCCTAGCAGAGGAGATGTGTTAAACACCTCCAGCGCTATTCAACAGCTTATTTGTCCCTTTAACTATCCATCACTGGTGCAGAGCTCTGGCAGCATATGCAGAATGCTATTTCATAACGATAAAGATCACATCTGTGGTCCAACTCGCAGGAAAGATGGGGGGGAAAAAAAGAATAATAAAAATACGCCTCCCACTCCCTTGTTTCTTGAGAATTCCACGCAGCAGAATCCATTTGCGAGCGTTCCTCTTGTGTGATCTAATCTTTGCCATACATTTCTGGAGGTCAGAGCAGACACAGTAACAAGGTCGAGCAAGAGTTGATGTACTCTTTCTCTGTCTGAAGCAGCTAAATGATTAATCACTTGAGAATGACAGCTATATTCAACCAATGGTCTTTAAACACGTGAAAGGGCTGTCAGATTGAATTTAAAGCCTGTTCAGTTTTGGGCACTTGGGTATCCATGCATGAAGGGATTCACCTGTCTCCGAGACTCCAGGTATTTATGCATGCCCGAGAGATATGAGGGTCAGTGTTGGGTCAAATGTCCACCTGCTCATGGTTTGCTTTTAAATGTATATGGATGGTTTTAACATCAAGGCAGTATGTCAAACAGGACCTGGGCCTTTCAGCATAATGAAAATAGATATTTTTTAAGCTTAAAAACATGAGATTAGAATTGCATCCTTTCTGCGGTTTCTTTCTTCCTGCCTGCATTCCCCTGTGAACACCATGGCTCAAAGGTTGAGTTTAAAGCGCTTGTCCATGGCACCATGATGTCACTCTGCTTATGAATCATGTCAAATCGTTGCTCTGAAAGCTTTGATCAAAGAGATACAGTGCCATGCGCCACAGGAACTCTGCCTGTCCGCTGATCACTAATCCGGCTCCCAGCCTCGCTCTCAACATAAGAGAGAACTAAAATTGCAGCCAAATGAATAATATATGCATCAGCACTTTACAAATAAAAGGTCGTGTCACCTGTTTATCACTAAAAAAGCATAACGCAAGCATGCGATTTCAAATGAACCCTAATTATTTTGTCATTTGAACCAAAAGCTTAGGTAAAGTGGGAAGCCACAACTTAATGAGCTGTTCGCAGGCTGTGCAGAATAAAAGTCAGCATAGATCACACTAGATACTGTTTAATTACGGGTCCAATCCACTTTCAATTAGGGAGTTGCGTAATCTGTGAATTGTCTAGCGTGAACTTCCGCTTCAGTCAAAGATTACACTGCTTGTAGAAAGAAAAAAATGCTTATGTGTTTCTTTTCTTCTTCTTCTTCTTCTTTTTGTTTCACGGTCTCTTAAAGGCCAAGAACTCAACACTGAGTCTAATTCTGTGTTGCCGGAATGGTCAGTTTGGCAGCATTACATTTCACTATTTATTTGGCTGGTGCTTTTACCCAACGCAGCTGACGGTTAAGAAGCTGAGGGTTAGCTGAAGAGGCCGTAGCTGGGGTAGCGCTGGAACTCACAACCCTCCACGAAGCTCCCACTGTTTCACCCCCAGACCTCATTCTGTCTCCTATTTTAATAAGTTTAATGTCTCTTCAGATCCATTGATAAACAAAAAGAACATCCTGGTCCTTTAGCATGACGGAAACCGATACCTTTTTAAATTAGCCTTCTCTTTGTGGACATGGCACAGCATTAGCTGCAGACAGAAATGCCCTGCAAGGACTGATGAAGAAAGGAAGGTTAAGAATGGAAGACTATGAGATTTGAATATCTTAGCATTAAAATGCACAAAGCTGGAGCATGTCTGCAGGGGAGGCTTTGAAATTTCCTCCACCTCGACTCTTTTATCTCAACCCTCACGCTCTGCCGCGGGACCCGCAGGGCTCCCTGCTGTGAAAGGGGCTGCCATGTGCTTCTTCACACTGCTCACTTGCACATGCGTACACACACACACACACACACGCACACGCCCGTAATCATGCGTACATGTGTTGCCAAATTTCCTAGCAAAAGTGGGTAAATATTAAATGTGAAATTGCTTTATTTTGGTCTTTTCATCCCAGTCCTTTGACACTGTGCCTTTGAAACACAGGTCAATGTAAAATGGCTGCATCTTGTTGAAGCTTATTATCAGACTGTAAAATGAGTTAACTTGGATATGAAGGTCAGTAAAATGACTTTGCACAATCTTAGTTTGGTTTGTGTGCTACTTTTTTAAGATGGATAAAATGGTTGACTGAACGTTGTGCCGTTTACTTATTCCAAGTCCGTCTGAAACAACAAGGTATTTCCAGAGGTGCATGCTTTAGAGGTAAGAGCTTTGAAGGCATCATGGGACGTGTCAAAGACCCAGGCTTAAAGATAACATTAAGGTTAGCAAGCTTCCATTACACAAATTACATGACTTTAAATGGTCGGGGAAGAAATTTGTGAAAACGATGTCATATCCTCTGCCTGTCACCTCCGTCATAATGCTGCGCAGTGTCAGACAGATCTAGTATATACCATACAGTGGATTATTGTAATAGCCTAACCCCTGACTGGCCACGAACATATTCCAGATGGGCCCATTTTTAAATATCATTTACATTTGGAAATGTTCAGCCACACCAGAGAATAACACCATCTCTATTATGAGTCACTCCTGTCTGCGAAATAACTGTGAAATAAGTCACAGTTCTTCTGACCTTCGCTGTACCACACCATGCCATTTTTTTTTTTACACCGAGTACTGACTACTGCAAAATTCTAAATGCTCTGCAGGCGTATGTGGTTCCTGATTTTCCATTTATAAACATTTTGTTGTCTTCTGTTGTTTCTGTTTTTAGGGAAGATAATGCACTGTACAGTTCATGTGTTCATTCATTCATGTAAAGTTCAGAAAATTTCATCTGCTTCATCCAGGTCAGAGTCATGGTGGATCTTGGGAAAACAGGCAGTAATACCCCCTGGATGAACTCTGCGGTAATTGTTGCACAGTTAAATCCAGCAAGGATAACTGAAAGAGCTTTCTAAAACATGGTTTCTTCTCAGTTTTACTCATTGCGACTTTCCACCCATATACGTCTCTCCTCTGTCACGTGATGGAAACCAAGTGTGCTTCCTCCAGGATGTGCAAAGCTAGCCACCACCATCTTTTCATACTGCTGCTCATGCTACTTCACAGGTTAACTGAACACACGAGGAGGATACACGAGCTCACAGATATTTGTGATTGGTTAGTGCTGCTGTGATTGACAGGGGGAGAGAGTAGGACCATCCCACCCAAAGACCACAGCCACTTTGGCTCTCTTGGACCCCCAGCCACAGATGGCTGAGACATCGCCATGATTTGAACTTGACGCCATATCATGACGATACGATTCACATGGCAAAACACACATTTAAATTCAACTTAGTGTGCCAGATTGAAAAACCATCATATAGAAGGACGTTGGTTTTGAATAACACATGACAGGCCGTGCTGGTCAACAAAAATAATGCTAGTTGGACAAGGGGTGTGGCGCTGCTAGCCCCCCAAAGTGCATATTCTCATTTTTGTATATCAATATGGTATAGAGCAGGGTTTCCCAGCCTTTTCTGAGCCAAGGCACCTATTTTATGTTAGAAAAAGATGACAAACAAAAATGTTGCAAAAAGTATATGTAATCGCTGGATACGCGGATTCATTAGCCTTAATTAGCTGCCACCTAGAGGAAGAGTGTTTAATTGTTCTGCCTGTAACTGTCGCGGAGATGAACGAAGACAAATAATTTGCAGTGAATAAATAATAATTTTCAGACGAATTAGGAGAAATTTAGGATAATTTTCCATGGTCCACCTGATGATCTCTCACGGCACACTAATGTGCCACGGCACGGTGGTTGGGAATCACTGGTATAGAGTGTGTTACTCCACAGCTATGTGCCAGTAATTACAGTGTTTAGTTTATTAATGTACAGATTGTTATATTTAGACAGTTTTTGGTTAAATTTAATGTTATGAACCAAGACACTGGGAAATGTCCTTGTATTGATGAGACACACCGATTACTGCTCAGTCAGAGCATTGCTTCTTTGTACATAACCTCCTCTAACCTGGTTATGGCCTAAACGTCATACTGCCAACTAGAGGTGAAACACATTTCACATCACATATCAGTACAGTCCTGAAGACTTTTCGGAGCTGGGAAACTGATACAGGGTCCTTACAATCGACTTCCATAAACGTTACATTAATGCACCCAAACAACAACAACAACAAAAACCCATGTCGATTACAGGTTTTACCTTGTTAAACAACAGTAAGATTTTTATATTCATTTATTATTAGTCTTAGATCATGTAGTCTGTCTAATGTACAAGTCCCAGTGTATGAGCTGTTACTATAGAAACAAAAGCATATCAAACCGAGCACATTAATATTAATCCATCGTTCATGCACTCAGCTGGAACGACTTCCTGAGCCATGCTGTTATGCATCAAATCGTGCTCACCTTACCAATCTGACCAATCAGATTAAAGCATTCAGCAGCACTGTGATGTGAAGAAGAGGAATAAATGCAAGATGTGTTCAGTTGTAGAAAACTCCACCTGAAATTGCCTAGGTTATGGGGGAACAAAGGGTTACGGCAGTCTGGAAAAGGAGGTTAGAAATGGAGGATGGTTTGATTTTTAGATTGAATATTTCGGTCATTGACGTGTGCAGTAACTACCTTGGACCGACCCAATACATAATCTGTTGTGCTGAAGCATCCAAGCTTTATCTGTGTCACTTATCCATCAGGGCTGTGAGGAAGCTAGGGCCAACCCTATTGTTTTAAATATAAAAAACAAATTAAACAATTAAAACATAAATCTAAAATCAAATTGCCTGTATGACAAATTAAGAGCTAACACAGATATTTCCCTCGCAGGACTACACTGAAGAATCGCTGCCTTTTTTTTCCCTGGCTACAGGAGGTGCGAATATTTTTAAATCTTAATTGAAGATTTAGTTTGTCACATTTTACTGCATTTATTATATTTTGTATGATATCTCACAATATATTCTATTTTTATATGGAAGATGTAGCTGTAGATGAATAGCTCGTAGCAAGCTTTGATGTGAAACAGTCTTCAGTTCATTTTTAACTAAACCATATATTGGCACCAGTTCCCTTTGATATACCTGGACGTGTCCCAGTCACACTCTGGGAGGGTTTTTGATGTTCGAATCTACGGAAATGTTCCAGCTGCAAATGATAAAATGAATTGTGTGGTTGCTGAAATGAGAAATAAATGTTCTATATCCTTAGGTGTAAACATGCAATTATTACTGAATAATATAGCTCTTACATTTTTCATACAACATTTTGTTGAATGTTAATGTTCATTAGAATCCAATAAAGTGTGTAAGACTTTGCATCAAACCGCACGCCACCACTCAATGTCTGTACATTTACTTAGACACACATAGAATGGTCGTGTATAGGTGGCTTCTGCCTGTTATGTGAGATATATATCATTTAATTTTAATTTATATAGCAACTTTCACAAGCTCAAGGATACTTTACAATATAGGACAAATCCATAAAGCACAAAACAACGTGCACCAGAACAATGCCCATTTACATTAACAGCATTTGGCCTAAGCCCAGCGCAACGTAGCAAGTATTCTCTATTGTTCACCAAAAACACATCCTCATTCTAGTAGGTCTGGGTCAAATAATAGTAAATGCTAATCTATCGCATAAAATCGCAACATGTATATGAATTTACAACAAAGGGAAAATAAGCCACATGCTACTAGCTACTAAGGCTGTAATCAAGTCCACCACTGTCGAGTCCAAGACAAGACCAAGACCAGGTCTGAGTCAAGACCCAGGGTTAAGGGGGTTGAGACCTAGTCAAGGCCGAGTCCGAACGAACGTGAGACCAAGTCAAAACCCAGATTAACACCAAGTGACTTGGGTTTTGGGAGCCACTGGGCTTGAACCCTTATTGGGGCCTTATACATCCACCATTCCATGAATTTACAAAAGAATAATTAGTAGCTACTTTAAGAAGGAACAGCACAGTAAGTTCTCCTGGAGCAGAAAGAGAGAGATGGAGACAGAGCATGAACGACAGCGTAGCAGCAGAGAGAGATGTACAAGAAACGCCTTAGTAACAGTTATTAGCCCTAACAAGACAAGGATACAGATGTAAGCAGATTATTTATTACAAGATAAAGTGTGTGTGGTTGTGTGTGTGTGAGAGAGAGAGAGAGAGAGAGAGAGAGAGAGAGAGAGAGAGAGAGAGAGAGAGAGAAACAGATGGAGAGAGAGAGCAAGAGAGAGAGGTATTACAATGGCAAGCAAAAGTGACCTAGGGTTCATTCAGTCTAGGGTCACACTAATAAATACTCAGACAATCTCATCCATCTGTACGAGGGGAAACATGAAGGTGATTTTTACAATACAGCTAGGTTTGAAGCTACGTATTCTTATTATTTTCAGCTGAACAAAGTTGACTAATAGCTTTGAAGTAACTGGTTTAAAGGAGGACTCATCGATTCTGGAGAATGATGCTGATACTTGAACTCAACAGCCACACAGGTGGACACCTCCCTCTCATGGACGCACAAAATCCATTGCAGAGGCAACGACACTGACGATTACACCCCACCCGTGTAAATTCTCTAAATCATGATTTATTTGCAGCACAGGCACTGAAATTATGTCAGAAAGGTTTACATATTCTTCTCCCTTCACTCCAGTTGTAGTTGATCAGCTAAAGCATGCTCGGTGTATTAAGTTTGCTTTAATACAGTTTGCCCAGTGAGCTGTGTTTACACAGAACACTGCATTATAGCTCACGTTAATCTATACATAGCCATGTCAGAAGGAATTACTTCTTGTCAGATGCTGTGTATGCAAGCAAGACAAGTCGAAAGAAGCCTTATTGTTGTTGTTGTTATTATTTTTTAACAATGTTTTGGTCGAGACAAAGGCCATATTTAGTGAGACCAAAGCCTCAAGACTGACACAAGTCTGCTAGGAAACCAAGACACTTACAAGGCAATGTAGAGAACATCTTGAGACCAGATGAATCCCAATAGTTACAAAGAAAGAAAAACAGACAATAATAATAATAATAATAATAATAATAATAATAACAATAATAATAATATTATTATTGCCCTTGTTATTTCTATTCTTCTTCTTCTTCTGTCTACCTCTTCGCGTCAACGTTGACGTCGATCCCCACACTGTCGCAAATCAGACCAGATGAGGATTGTCGTGGCTATGATCACACGGATCTACTGCGTGGATTGCCCAGCCACATGCAGACTCATGGGCAATTTAGGGTAGCCAATCCGCCTAATGAGCATGTCTTTGGACTGTGGGAGGAAACCGGAGTACCCAGAGGAAACCCATGAGGGCACAGGGAGAACACGCTGACTCCACACAGAAAGGCACCCATGCCGAGCCCGGGGCTCGAACTCAGGACCTTCTCGCTGTGAGGCGACAGTACGAAACATGTAGCCTCCGTGCCGCCCGTTATTTCTGTGGGTAGAATATCAAAGAAAAGAAATTGAATAAAATGTCAAGTAGGTGCATTAACCCTTTACAGGGCACTAATTGAAATATTTGGAAATTCAAAAATGTAACCCTTGAGTGTTATTGGAGGATAATAAAAGACTTTATATTACAAGAAAGTCTTATGCTGAAATTCAAGTTCAATAGAATGACCAATGTAGGGTAAAGTTTTTTTCTCCAAATATACACAGGGGCCCAAAAAAATGTATATACACTTCAACAGTGGTTATCTATGCCCATTTTTTAAAGCAAGATGACGCACCGCCACACTACCACCGAAAATTGAGGGTGAAACATGACGTACAGGAATCCTTTCATGTCTATATATGACTCGTAATACTGCTTCTATGCAGATATTGTTCAAGTGTGTATACATTTCTTGGGCCCCTCTGTGCATGTATACAATCATACATACGTTTGTTTTGGGGGGTTTTGGACGTCTGTTGAACCATATTTGGTTCTTTGCCCAATAAAGTGTTAAACTCACTAAAGTAGTTACGCAGCCCCAACCAATGAGCAAGTGCAAAGCAAACATCCCAAAAAAGCCTCTGATCCTCATCTCAGTGACGTAGAAGGCATGATGGAGTTCCTAACAGCAAAGAACACATCTAATTACACCAAAGCAGTAATGGCAGTGAAGTGCACTACAGGGATTCCTCACCTACCAAGAGTCTACAGAAACAGGAAAATATTAAAACATGACAAGGAAGATTCTCTAAATCCTTTGGAAAACACAATTGAACAAACAGTAAACAAAACTCGTACAGCACGAGTTGGAAGTCTTTGTACCAAACACACATTTTTTTCTGTGCATGCCCAGCCTAATTATAAAAGTAGACCATTCTATTTTCACTTCCTTTTTTTTTTTTAGCACTATAAAGCGTGTGTCTGTACCAGCGTAGCTTTAATGCCATCCTTGTGGATGATATGATTTAATTGAGCATAGCTGCTAGTGACTTGTAAAGCAGCCGAATCTCCTGCCTGGCATTCCCACTCCTTTTTGACATGGAGCGAGGGTCACGATGTCTCCGTCACGATGGGAACGTCAAACAAGGTACTCGACTAAGCAAGCACTACGACTCTTAGAGCAGCGACCCCCCACCATCCCCACCCCATTCGCTCAGTCTCTTCATCACGGCAAGACCGCGCGCTCATTTTTGCCGGGATGTTCGCTGATCTCTCGCTGCAGACTGCATAAGAGAAGGGAGTTAATGCTTGAGAGACACCATCTCCAATGGCTAATAATAAGGGGCCTCACTTCCTCAAGGGCTTCCAAGGAGAGGAGCTCCTTAATCTCGCACTCGCTGTTCCCCCTGTGAGATTAGATAGTTAAACATTATCAGCAGACCCATCCATCTTTGTACAGTCCGTTACAAAAACAGTGATATGTGACCTTCACTGCTGACGCGTAATTGAACACGTTATAGCTCTTCCTGGTGGAGTCGGACTTATGTCGGGTCCTGAAACTGAAACGCATTGCGGCATCTTTAAGTCTCTATCACTTCAGCACTTTATCCTCTTGAGGGGTTCCTTATTGCTCCCTCTTCATACCCATCTCCGGGTGGCTATTTTGCCAGCAGCATGCATTCTGTTATAAGAGCACTCCAAGAAACAGAATTTAGTTAAAAAGAGCAGATTTTAGCATGTTTGAGAAGTTTGCTGAAGAATAAACAGAGTCTCCTAGGAGCGATAAATGCTCATTTTCTCTCTGCACCAACTCAAAGTACAACAGAACAGGTTTTTGCTGTTAGTGAGAAGCGTACTGGGGATTTTTGCAGGGCTTGGTGGGAACAGGCTGGAAATCCAGGCGATGTACCCCTGTGGGATAAGGCTCCTTCCTGTAATTTACTGGATTGCTGTAAGGGAGGCTTTTTTTGTCCAGCATCCAAGGTCTTTTTGGTCAAAGTCCTGAGAGAGGAGATGATCAAATTTTAATTTGTTTAGGTCTTAATTTTGTTTTTTTTTTGTGAAAGTTAGCATCTAGCTATCTACTTTTCCTTTAAAAGCATTAACATTCTCTTTGATTATAGTCCCTTATGGAAATTTGCATATGATCGCACTGTATTTTTTGAGGTAAACACGTTGACGGCGTTACCCAGTGCACTTAGGAGAAGAAATATTTTTCCTCTCTGTTTTATACTTTATAGAAGAATCTGAGTAGGAGACCAGTTTAAACATCTAATTTGTCATGAGAGGATATTGAGAGTGTTTTTTCCTCACTGGTTTTTTCTCCAATTGGCATTTGAAATAGGTTTTTTGATGCATTGTGGTGTTTTCCCTTGAAGGGTTAAGTGTTTGCTAACATATCCTGCAGCGTCAACACTAGACTTAGGCTCATTAGCATAGGGATGTGTCGCCTAAAGAAACTGCTGGTGTTGTGAATTGTGTTCGTCTGTACAAAACAGGAAAAAGGACTTAATGAAGCATCCAGGTAGTGACTTTAGTTTTTTTTTTTTTTTACTTTTCTTTTCATTTTTTAAGACAAAAAAATTCCATAGACACTAAAAAGTTCTGTTTGTTCTCATGCTGCGCGATGCTTTTCAAAGGTTTTTCAGAGTACATGGGACGTGAGGGATATGAACTCTTACAAGTGCTATGTTATGTACAACTCTAAAGATGCTGCTGACAACAGATCGTAAAACAGGCCTTTTTGAAGGACTAATATGTTTCTGTAAAAAAAACAAAAAAAAAAACAGCAAAAGAACCTCAAATGTAATCTAGCAGAAACAGGACAGAATCCTTTAGTCCTTTAGCTTGTCTGTCTCCCTGTGGACAGTAGGGTCCTCATTTAAATGAGCGGAAGTGTTTGTCCTATCTGGAGGACATGGTAGCTGCTCTAATAAACCCCCTGTGCACTTCTTCTATCCCCTATCCTCTGTCTGGAGTGTGTCCCCCTCCCTTCAAACCGCATCTCTCCATTGATGTTCACATGCTTCTCAGAACTCGTCTTCTCGCCTGCCTGCACTGCTTTCCCTATCCCTTGGAGGACAGCAGGAGAGATGGGGGTGGTGAGGGGATTCAAATCACCCCACTTCACAGACATCAATGGAGACCTGAGGAGCCTGAAACTTCTTTGATTTTGCAAAGGACAGAGAAGTAAATAAAACAACTAGGTGAAAATAAAAGAAACGAATAGAAGTTTGCTCATATAGAGTGCTGGAGCAGCAGATTGTTGCCCTTCAATGTCATGCTGTAGTGTCTACTGATTTCGTGCTGGATAAAGAAGAACAGCACCGAGCAAATCCCGAGATCCGAAGATAGAGCTGTCCTACTGTATGTGCCGGAATTATTGACACCATTCTTCAAAATGAGCAAAATATAAAATACAAAATGAATAGCATGCCATCTTTTGAAGTTTTAACTGTTCAGCATTCCTTACATCCCAAACATCAACATCCCGTACAATTACTATGTGGTACAGTCTCTCCTGTACCAAAGAGCAGCACCAGCTCTTCATCTTGCAAACTTGTAAAGGACCTCCAGGTCATTTAATGGTCCACCATGTAGCATTTCAAGGGTTTCTATTAGCAGAAATGGAGAATATAGTTCATAATATACATATGGAATTCATATGTATGTTTTCATTAGTGTATAATTACCTGAAACTACAACTGGTTGTCTTTTCATAAGCATACAAAGAGCGCTTTATATCTACCTAGGGCACGGGTTCACCTCTACGGAGCCGCCAGCACACACAAACCTCCAGAGAGTCCCTTCCGCGCTGCACATTTTTACAAGTGGCAGTGTACATCTAGAAGGAAGCTCTGCAAGAACAACAAAGAGGAAGAAGGGAAGACAAGGAAGAAGAAAGAAGAGGAATCAGTATTTGCTGGTGTAGGTTAACAAGTTTGAGAATCCACATTTTTGAAAAATCTAGAATCTTAGTTGTTATTTAGCCCGCACAAAGCAATGGAGTGTAAATGTAAGTACTTATACTTATAGAACACTAAATGGACCCGGTGATTAAAGGAGGTGCATCCTACCTAGTGAACCTTTGAGCTCACTTCTATCCTCTCGTTCCCACAAAAACAAATGAATTAGTTCCCACAATCTATTGCCATGTCTTGGGCTCTTGACAGAGGAAGCCATGTTTTGACTAAAATATCTTGGAACAAAACTTGAATGAACTTTCTTCATATTGTAGCGTATAAGTATTGGTGCATTTCCTGATTGACAAAATGTTTGTCCTGTCATCAGAAGATTGCAAGTTCCAACAATGCCATGGCTATCCCTGGCCAGGAGTCCAAGAGAATAAAATTGACGTGCCCTCTGGATGGAATGGTAATATTCTATTCCCTGGCCATCAGAGTGACCCTGTGAGCATCTATGAGTCCATGTATGTGGAAGAGGGTAGTTTGCACATTCCTCTAAGTTTCTCAGCGATGTAGCAGTTTAAAAGATGTGGAAGCTGGCTTCATGTGTCCTAGACATAACCCATGCTGGCCCTCACCTTCCCTGGTGAGATGTAGCTAGTGGATGGTAATTTGGGGGGAAAAAACTGGGAAAAGTGGAAAATTTCCACTGTCCCAGACTTCTGAGCCCCGTTATGGTATTCATATCTGCTTACGTTTTTTTTATATTCATTACTCTTGTGTGTCAAAAGTTGACCAAAGATGATTTAATATGTGCAACTTTGGTTAAAAGTTGTTAAAATTTGGTTAAAGTCAAGAACAGAGTCTGTAGACTGAGCATGATGAACAATATATACATTTGAAATAAATGCATTTTGGGAGAATGACTTTTGTTAAAGGAAAGGTATTTTGCATGTAATGCTTATTTTACCCAACTACACAAGCATTTTCCCCCTAATACCAAAAAATCTGGAAGTAACTGAACGCACCGAGATGAGAAAAATTACTGAATATACTTCTTTAACTAATATACATTAAAAAACAAACAAACAAACAGGGCAATAATTCTCGAGTGAATTCCTATCATTGCATGGCAGATTGTGTTATTCAGGCCAACTTATGAGCTTTACAGCTCTTTGTAAATATTTCGGCATACTGTCACTCAAATATATATGGTAGTTGTTTCTGGAAAGAGAACATAATAGTGGAAACACTTGCAAACGTTTCCTGACACGTCTATTCAATGAACACCGCCACAACTGCATTGGTATTCAGGGGAGATCTGCACACATGGCAATTTGCTTAAGAGCTCGCTAAGAGGAAAGAGTCAGCGCTTTCTCCGTTCACACTGCTTTCCCACATGCAGGAAATCCCCACTTCAGATGCACACTGTCGATCAAAGGTGTGATCTAATGGCTACTGCTGGATTTTGGGTCTGTGGTGGATCCGTGCTCACAGACCACATTAGCAAAACTGAAAAAAGCAGAAACAAGGGGACAAACTCAAAGAAGAGAAGATATGATCAACTCTGTGTACGTTAAAGTGCACATGTGGTCCATCATATTTTTATGTGAAGAGGAAAAACACTCTGCTCCCCCTGCTTCCACCATCATTAACTCCTTTTTTTCTTTTTCTGCGTTTCTCTCTCTTTCAAACCCCTACCTGCTCCCTCCCGCATCCGATAACTGGGGATTCTTTCTAATTTCATTTAAGTTCATTTGCACATTTTCAGCACTTTTAATTAGACGAGAAGAGGGGAGGAAAACTCTGGGAATGCAATAAACTCTGTGATTAAGATTCACAAAAGCCTGTCCCGGTGGACGCTGGTCTGAAGCACAACATGAACACTAAGCATTATCTGATCGCTTTAGTGCGCTGATTGTTTTTTTTCCCCCCACTCCAGCCAGCTCTCCACTCCAGTGCCTGATTACAGATCGCTCTTCCTCACTTGCCCACCAGCTCCGCTTTCCAGACACATTTGTCTGATGTATGTATCATCACTCACCAGAAGATACTGGAGCTTTATCAGGTTCAGTTCCGATGAGAGCCAGCTGTGGTTTGGGATCCAGGCACTGAGGGCTTCATGCGCAGATGGCTGGCTAGCTGTGTAGCATGTAGCTGAGCTGGCCCAGGGCCAGACAGGTGGGCACTATCTGGGCTCTCCACTGTGCTTAGCCCAGGCAGCCTGGGCCTTTGGCGCTTAGCTGTGCCAGCTGTTTCCCTTGTGTAGATCTGCTGCCTTTCAGGCATCCCTGCGTGCCCCTGCGGAGTCACAAGATGGTCTCATTGTGTATCACATTGTAGCTGCTGCAGTCACTCAGATCCCAGTTTCAGATTACAGATGGACCCACTTGAATTGTTTTATACCGTTTAAAGGTGGACACATTTTTTTTTTATCATTCTTCCAAGACTAGAGGGAATTCTTACATGGGTGAACTATTTCTACGAGTATCGATGTGTCTCACTCTCGTTTGCTAATGAGTTTGGACTGATTGACTGACACAAAATTAGCCAAGTGGCGTGTGTTTGCCAAAGTACCTTCGTTGTTTTAGTAAGACTTAAGAGATGCGAGAGGCATAATGCTGGTGTTTCAGAGGAAACAAATCCATTTTAAGAAGTTGGCTGTAAGTAATACAAAACACCAGACTTGAAACAATAACAGCTCTCTAATTATCAGTTCTATTTTTGGAGGAAAGAATTTTTAGCCATAAATGAGGAGAGAATTCAAACCTTAGTGTCCATATGGCCTCATTTAATTTCTGTTTACAATGCTAATAACTTGGAATGGCCTATTTTTGCACGTTTGCATATTTCTTCCAGTATTTGCAGCAAGTTTAAGTTTGAACGAACATTTCCGTGTATTTCCATCTAGATTTGCAGCAGATTGCAGGAACCTTTCTCCAGAGAACAAATACTTAACTCACTAAAGCACATCCAAAAGTCAAAAGTGCTGGTGCATTGGTAAATTAATACAGAGTAAAAATCTCTTTTTATTGTTAAGTATACACGAAGACTTCACTGGAGTTCAAGGGCTTGTTGGAGAGTTGGCGCTTTAAGAGAGAAGAACCTTGATGTTTGGCATCTTTGTGTCAAACTAAGTCTTGCTTGTAGCTTGAAAGGCTGAAGTGACTGTGGGGGATTTAACTGTTGCATACAGATAGGTGACATTTTAAAAATTATTTATTTATTTATTTATTTATTTATTTTTGCTTTGAAGGCAAGTAAAGTGTAGCATGGACCGTATCAGGAGGCCAGTAAAGCTTAAGAAGATTGAAGCCAGTTGCAGCGCTACATTCGGTAACAGTTGTAAAGACCTAACCTCAGGAAGACCAGACTGGAGCAAATATCTGGAGTCAGCAATTATCCAAGTGACCTCACTGCTTGGCCCCCTGATAAAGGAGAAAGCAGCATGGCGGATTAAGGCCACCAACATGTGCTGAGCACAAAATCTGATCACATAACACTAAACCATGGAAAGAAGAAAGCAGGATCAAGGTGTGGGTGTTCATTTTGAGAAACATATAGCATTTCATTCTTGTTTGGATTGAGCTTTGGGTGAGTGGGGGGTCCTCTGCCGAGGTGCTCAGCTTGCTGTGACTGTAACCTGGGAAACCATGATATGAGTGTCATCAGAACAGCTGTGTAGAAGAAGTCATGTGAACATAGTACTTTATCAGGAGAGCAGATAGAGTCAAAAGAGAAAGAGGCCCGAGCACTAAGCTTTGTAGGACACCACCAGAGTGTCTGACCTGAATCCTTTCCATGTTTTCTATACGAGTGCCCCTCCTGGGAAGATACAAACTCATGCCATTCTGACCCAATTATTTCCCTCATGGTAATTATTTGAACACTGGTTACTGTGACTTCTTGTTTCAGATTTCATGATGGTGAGGAAAACGTTGCTATGGTCAGTGGACGAGAGTGAACGTACTACTGATGTGTAAAACCAGACTGGAGTGTTGTAATGAGCTCAACCTTGTGGTGCGCCTGCTTTCATTAAGAACATTTCAAAAAACACATTTTATGCCATCCTGCATGGCTAAATATCTTCGAGGAGAACACTTGAGTATTGGTGCAAAAGGAAAATCCTGTTGACAAAAGCAATAAACAGATGGACCGGTGACCTGCCCAGGGTGTACCCCACCTCTCTCCTGAGGTCAACTGGGATTGCTCCAGCTTCCTTGTTATCCTGATGGATACGCAGCCTGGATGGATGGATGGATGGATGGATGGATCTAGTACCTATCATTTTGCAAGCCTGCAGGCACAAATGTGAAAAGTGATAGAATTGTGCAATCGATATATGATTCCGAAGGAATTCGTCTATGTGAAAGCAAAGCTGTGATTATCAGACCAGAATTGGTCCTGGGTCTGGCCAAGTGTGAAGACAAGCTTATTTGTTCCCAGGGTTTCCCTATCCAGGATGCATTCAGACATATTCCACTTGTGCGTATCATTACAGTGTCTGCAGATATGAGTTTTGAGAGAGTGGAATGGAAACTCGTTTTTAACTGAGTATCAGAGTGTTTTATTTTTTCTCCTCCCCATGGTTCCTTCCGTGCTAATAATTTTCTCCCCCTTTGTCGGAAAAACAAGAACTAAGAATGTAGAGAGAATAATGACACTTCACCACACCACTATTTCATTTACATAAATGATTATATTGCAATTTCACACTTATTTCCATGGGCTTCCGTGGTTTTATTATGAAAGTCATATGTTATTCTGGTGGCACTGCCCAAGCAATTTAGAGAGAGAAAGAGAAAAAGAGAGGGGGAGAGCGAGAGAAATGAAAGGGCTTCATTTCTCTCGCATATTGTCTGAGTCTTGTGCCCTACATTGTAAATTTCTATTTAACCCATTGCACGGATTGTAGAGCTTTGATGTTGTATTTTGGATTAATCACATTTCTATTTGGAGCTCTTCTGATATCCCTGCATGAGTGTAATTTGCATGTCATTAATCAAATTAGCGTTAGAGTTGGGAAATAGCTTATTCGGTAGATATGTTATAAATATAAAGATTGCTAGAAGGATGTCCATTTAACTTTTGT
>JAQLOM010000006.1:12029484-12040536 GCA_030068315.1 Chrysichthys thysi
ACACACACACACACACACACACACACACACACACACACACACACACACACACACACACACACATACACACAGTCTGCACCCTCAGGCTTTCTCTCTTTCTTTCAGCTGTACTCTGCATGAACTAATGACAGCTCTCAATGACATAGTGTTAACTCTGGGCCAGGCTAAATGCACTAAACGCTCATCTGTCACAGCATGACCTCACACACACACACACACACACACACACACACACACACACACACACACACACACAGGCTGGGAAAGGCTTTACTCAATAAGTCTGGATTCTTCATGCACACAACTGCGACCTGCCCTGCAGACACATGCGCTTATAGTCGCGTTGGAGAATCTGCAAACCATCCTGCTATTTTATTTCAACAGTTTTTTGTCTACCTTGGAGTCTCTTTGCTTGTTGGAGCATGTGCGTAATGGTACCATCGCATTTGTCCGTTTGAATTCAAAAATTACATTCTAGGTTCTGCTCAGTTCCGCCGGGTTAAGTACATTTTTTCCGGCGGTTATAACCAGGCCCCCTTTAAGCCTGTCAACCTCAGTCACCACTGATGCTCAGTGAGCTAGGAAGAAACGTTCCACTAAGCGAGAGATAATTGAAAATCAAAAAAGACTTTGTTAATTTGATTAGGCAGTGCCTGAGCTCAAATTGTTCTTCATCAAATGAGGTTCCATTATGACACAGCAATTAAACCAGGTTGGCACACACTCACACGCATGCAGAGCGCAGTGCTGGGGCTGTAATTGCCCAGGGTAAGAGTGAAGAGGATGGGGTGTGCAGTGGGGGTCTGACAGGCCAGTGAGGACAGCCATTATACTAAGATAAGAACATCATCTAAAACATACTGCAAGTGCCTACACGGCGAAATAAAGAGTGCGCAGTGAGCTTTACTGTTTTTATCGTTAAGGATATTGCAAACATTTGTTAAAGATTCTCTCTGTTATAGGCTTCTGGGAAATAAGTCAGACAGGAAAGAGAGAAAAAGGCAACAGAACGGATATAATTGGGATGTGAGCTTGTTTTTGTTTCACACAATGACACAAATGTTGCAAACAAAATGATCTCTGATGCCCTACATATTCATGTGAGTGTGTTCAGCCTAACTATACTGAGGATTAATTCATAATTTAATATTGTTTACACGATACTGGATAAAATTAGATTGAAACTGGCAAAGCGCAAGGTCCTAAGACGTAACAGAATTTAAAAAATGTAGCCTCTTTATGAAGAATAAAATCCAGCATGGCACATATTTATACCATTTATAGCTGCATTTAATGTTGTGGAATTATACGGTAGATTTAGATCTATATCTGTAGTAGAGACTATAGATAGATAGAGTTAGTGAATTAATAACATAAAATATAATATGCAGCTTATCGTGTTACAGAGAAACCAGAAATCGTGAACTCCTCTGTACTGAAAACTTTCCAGCAATGTTTCCCAAACTAAGGGTCGTGACCCCAAATGAGGCGCCAGTCTTTATTTACTGGGTCTCCATTTGGCAGGTTTGTTGTGTTATGTGTAAACGTAGATGTTATGAGTATTCCTGATATATTTTTGTAAGTCTGGGTCGCGTTGTGACACCAAATTTCTCTTTTGTCTCTTTTTTCCCTGCTGTCCAGTATTGGAACATGTACTGACTGTTCCAAAGCCGTGACAAAGGAGATATCATTTTTAAATGTTAAACAATCACCTATTAACCCATCACCACATCAATAATGATAAACACAATTTTTTTATCCATTTATCATTAATATCTCTTGTTGACCAACCCGTGAACGATCTGTTGCCATAGAAATAATAACTCATTAGAACGAGGGCAAGATTTGAATCGCTTATGCTGCTGACAGGGCTATACTGTTATAGAAAATCTTTCCAGATCGTATTCCAGAAAACAAGAGCCTTACGATATGACGCATGCTGTCAAATATTTGAATTAATTACCTAATTTTAATTTAGTTACAAAACCAAATGTCTAAAAAAAGGAACTAGGGGAAGCATGTATAAGAAGATGAAGCATTAGAGTTAATGTGTGATATGTTGAAACATTAATATCTTTACATATAGTTCAAAACACCAAAAGACTTTTATTTATTTATTTATTTATTTATTTATTTATTTATTTATTCATTTTTAGACATTTTTAAACAAGATTATAAACTTTTTGTTTATTCTCCTCGGGATGTTGAGAAACCTGCCCGACTTGTTCATTACCTTTGTAACGGGATTTATATCTTTGTGAACCTTTGGATCTAACTACTTTTCCACTGATAAGTGTAGCCGTCACAGGATCGGAGGCATGTATGGATTCGCCCTGTTGCCACACACGACCTGCTGGGTAATTAAGGTGAAGAGAATTGCATAGATTGTGAGGTTGTAGTTAGCATGGCCTATGTCAGCTCCCACATTTCAGCCAGTTGGAGTATTTCATTAAAAGGAGGAAGCTGGTTGACCAGGACTATTACTTCCTCCTAGGCTTGCATGCCACTGGGCTGTTTTTCTCCTTTTCACTATTTGCCATCACCTTCACAACTCAAACCATCCATCTTAGCTCCCCAACCCGGCTCCGATTCCCCTGGTTTCTGTGGAGCTAATTGTGCAGAAACACAGTGGGAAGGGGCCTCTAGCATTAAGCCCCGTGCTTGGATGTAGGAGGAGGAGAAGGGGAAAAATTGTTACCAGTGAAGGATGTGCCACACTTTGTTTTATGGAAAAATAGATGAATGAGGACAAAATAAGATAAAATTCAAGAATTCCCGAAGGAGAGAGAAACCAGCCGATTGAGGACAATCCACCATAGACACATCATGCATTTGTTCTGCTTCGTTTGGCAGGCTGCCTCATTCCATCTACTCTTAGACGAACACTCGAGGAGCATTGGAAAGCGTTACTCATCAGTGATTTTGTAGCTGTTTCTGGATTTGCTGCTTTACAGGATAAAGTACCTGATTTACCTGATGAGAAATGGCCCAAAATTCAGCCTTTTAGTTTTGATCTTCGGTTTGAAACAAGTCATCCATCTTGGCAAAGAATCTTAAACGTAATTGCTGTCAAGTACCTCGGATCAAATCAGCCGCAGGTCAAACGTGGCGAGAAGACGGCAGCGCTGTACCAACGCAAAACAGACCCAATCCTATGATTGTACCAGTACATGATTGTACTGGTATCTAGTACCAGTCGTACGTTTAGGCACACCTAGTCGTTCATATTTTATACTTTATTTTGAATATGTTTTACAATGTAGAACAATGCTGAAGACTTCAAAAATATAAAAGCACGTGGAACATGTATGAAATTATGTGATAAATGAAAAAAGTGTTAAAAAAACAAAATATGTTTCATATTTTAGCTACTTCAATGTAGCCATTGTTTACCTTGGTGACACTATTGGCGTTATCTTAACAAGCTTCATGAGGTAGTCGTGTGGAACGCTTTTCGGTTAACAGGTGAAAATTTCTTGCCTTCTTAGTGCATTTGAAACCATCAAACTGTAAATAGGAAATAGGAAAAACACTGTAGTGATCCATGTTATGTCAAGAACCGCCCAACGATGTAAAGAGAAAGGACCGTCCATAGTCACTTTCAGACATGAAGTGTATTTTGAGTGAGGAAAATGAAGAAAAAACACTGAATTAGAAGGTGTGTCCATGCTTTTAACTTGTACTGTATGTAACATGTACTGCGTATAAAAGCTCATTGGATAGTTTTAGATATAATATATACATTTTTCCTCTGTTCTAAAAGAAACATAATGGTAATTTATTCCCAAATTGAAATATGATTTTCTTTTCTTTATTTTTTTCCTCATGTATCTCAACAAGAAGTTACGTTGAAGCATCTGAATATCTGGTTTCAACCAAAAGTGAAAAGGAAGAAAATATCATTTGCATATTTCTTTACAACTCCATTGAGAAATGCCAACACGCTGTCTGAAAGCAACGGCTGTTTATGGGTTTTAATTAGAATTTAATTTAATGTATACAAAAGGCAAGTGACCCTTATACATTATGAGAATTCCTCATATTTTATTTTAACCTAACCATAGTGTCCTTAGTTACTCTTTGGGATCGTAACACGGACTGTTGAGACTTAACCTGTATTTAGAGCTTATGACTTACCGTGGACCACCGCCATCTCTACGCTTTAAATAATGGCACATCATGGAAATTTTGCCATCTGGTATTAACAGTCTAGTATTGCCATCTACTGTTAATATTCTGAAACTATTAGGTTGGTCTATTGGAATTGTTTCCATCATGCCGGCATAACCAAGGCATGCATAACATTCTCTGTGCAAGGAAAGCATTCTTCGTTAGCAAGCTAGCAATTAAACAATTTGACGTGGACGGCCTTTTTATACAGCTGTATTTCTTAAAGTGGCCCCTTATTTATCTGATTTACCTTTTATTCGCACTCTGGACAATGCTATAAATTGTTTTGGTGAAATAAAATCCTATTTATATTTTAGAGGCAAAAAAAACCAATGAATGAAAAATAAAACTATTTTTGGTCAATCCCTGATTTTTTTTTTTTTTCATTCAGATGCAGTGACATCCGACAGGTTTTCCCCAGCCACCACGCTAGATTGTAATGTTTGAACATGAAGACTTTTGGAGAAAGCAATTAAAACCTTGCCTGTAATATTACTTTAAATAAGACATATTGTATAGAGGTGACCTGTCTTTACCTGAGGTCCTACTTGTGTTGATGCTTCTGGCCACTCTGAGATAATTTCCCAGTAGGTTTCATTAATGGTATCGTTGAAGTGGATTAGGCAATTCAAAGTAGTTTTACACTTTCTTCTGGATTCGGCTTGTTATGGCACACAGAACACCCCCCAGAAAAGAGAGAGGAAAAACAAACGAAAGAAAAACTTTAACTGTTTAATTGTGATGAACGGTTTTATGGAGGTGCTTGTTTTGCATCTTAACAAAGGTCACCATTGGCCATAGACATTGCAGTTATGTTGTGTTTTTCTACGTAATGAATTGCGTCACTGTACGTTCTAGAGCATGCATCTGAGCTTTCGTTTGTGACCAGCATCCCAGATGGCCTCAGTGCAAATGGTCTATGTGGTTCAATGGCACGCCTTCTTGGTTAAACAATCAAGCAGCACTCGATGGTATAACCATTAAGATGTAAAATGGCTTGAATGATACTCCTTAGTGTTTGGGAGGAATATTTGCAGGAAGGCCCAAATCAATGGTCCTTTACAGTCCACTGAGGCCATTGTCCAAGTGCAATTGGAAATCTTTGGGAGAGTATTGGATGGCCAAAGGAAAGAGCCGGAGATGCATCACAGATAGTAAACTGCATGGAGGCAGAACAAATGAATTGCTCTTGTGAAGAATGCAAGCCCACACAGTCCTGTTTGCCTCTGGCTATTATCAAGTGACATCGCCAATGATTGTGTGGCCATCCCTTTTCTTAACAGTATCCCAAATAAATGCCAGCCTGGAACCTGCCAGCCGATCGTTAGCTGGCTCTTACGGGATAGGAGCCCAGCCTCAGGCTGTCTCTGATCTCAGCCTGTGCCAAAGGCAGTGGCTGTGCCAGCTTTGCAGTGGAGGACCTGTCACTGGGGGTCACTGACTGCTGAGAGACTTCCAAGGTCATTGTGGAACATGCTTGCCAATGTTCACCCTTTACCTCCACCTTCCCCTTCTCACCTGTACCTCTTGCGCTCCTCCACTTTTTAAAGTGAAATAAAAAGAGGAGCTTTTCTGTAAAGTACAGGTCTGGGATTGCAGTAGAACTCCAGGACAGTGCAGAGCTTCCCTACAATGTTGAGCAGAAAGGATTTTATGCACCCTCAAGGACTCCTTAGGACCTGTTAGGACCTGTAATTTCTATGCTACTGCTTCTGGATAACCGCAGAAAGGGCTCACAGATCTCTGGTTGGGTCTTTTAATGTATTTTGGCTATTTAAAAAAACATATTGATGATGATGATGATGATGATAATAATAATAATAATAAATCCAAAAAGATTCTAATCTTTTTCCAGTACAATATTCTTCTATCATGTTTTCTTGGAAATGTACATGGAAACCTGCACACTCAGGGTCTCATAATCATAATATGTAATCATAATCATAATAAAAATGGGATTTCTTAATCTCAAAGCTAAATATTTGATTAAACTCTGAGGCCATGTTAGCATTTTATTTGGAAGCGGGGATGGAATCTTCTGTGGATTATGCTGAATTTCTGCGTCATGATTGAATAACGATGTGGTCGGACTGCGACGTGGATGCTGCCTCTGTTATTGGCAGAGCTTCAAAAGGCTCCAACTAGCTTTGCATCTCAGAGGTCAGAGCCCTTCACTGCTGATGTGTAGAGAAAACAGGATATGGATATGTGTGTGGCTTTGAAATAATAACCAGTCATACTTCCTAATCCCAGTCTTTCTGCTGGCCAGGATGATTCAAAGGAAATTGACAAGGTAAGCATTATAGACACCCTGGAGAACCTCAGAGCTCAGAGGAATTTTAAAGGGGGAAAAGGTCCTTGTAGAATTTTGCTTCGAGTCTATATGATGAAGACGTTGATGGTGTATGGGAAACCGATGGGCTGCTTCTCCCACTCAAATGATCTGTCTCTCTAAATTGCAGCACTTTTCAAAATTTATTGTTCAATTTACTTTTTGTACCCTTGATGATGATCAATAGAAACAGCTTTGTTCACAGTGAGGATGTTTTCTCATCATTTTCTATTAGAATCTGATGGAGTGGGGGAAAGTGAAACCGCAAAGCAATTATCCCGACCTGTAAAAAAAATAAAAATAATAATTGTATAGACAATACTATTTAATTCTCAATACATATAATATCCACAGATCTTATTTTTTTATGATCGAATAAAAGCATGAGTATTGAAGGTAATGAGTGTTTACATGGTTCCATATGTATAGTCCTTGTTACTGACGTCTTCAAAATCCCATTTTAACAGCTACTGTATATCTCCGTTATTAGGCTTATTCAGTTATTCAATTCAGTTTATTCAATATATTTTGTTCCTGTGCATTTCATAAATCCTGGTTAGGCTTCGTTTAATACAGGTTTAATGAATCTTACATCTTGCATGTTTTGCCCCAAAGGCGTTTCATGCTTGCTCTCTCTCTCTCTCTCTCTTATGGGACACACCGCAGTGTGAACCTTGATATTTCCACCGTTAAATGGAAGCCTTTAATTTTACCCAATGTGATATTTTAAATCTATATTTTAACATGAACAATTTAAACCATTTTGAATAAAAAACAGAACCGATTTATCAATTTGCCCATGTTTACTCAGAGACATGAACATCATATCTTTTGTTCTGAGGAAACGACGTGATCCGCCGTAGAGAGGAAGGAAGTGAAGAATGAACGAGAAGAAAGTCTGAGTGAGAAATGCCGCACGTTCTTGATCGCACGGTTACTGCAACGCATGCATAGCTTTACGCACTAACACATGCACATGCAGTATTTATATGGCGAGTGTACTTAATGGGGTCATTTATTACTTTAGATAGTAAAATGTGGCTATAAAACTACAAAAGTGCCAGCCTTTCCAAAGAACATTGCTTCTGTTGCATTTCTGGACATTGGCCTCTTAAAAATATATAAATAAATAAAATCAACTTTTATGGCACTGCTGCTGATGTGCAGTATGCTCGATAATGTATTGTGGAGCAGGAGTGGAATTAAGGAGGCATAATGCTTGCTGACTGCAAACCTCTCTGGCCTCTGTGACAGCAGCTTATTCTTATTCATTCCTCCTTGTGTATGTAACATGCACCGTAATATGAAGCTCAGAACGAGGATTATACATAGTTTACGTCAGTGGTCAAATTTGCACGTTCCTGTGTCTTTTTGCGGCAATCATGTCCTATTGTTGACTCGCATACCTTGTAAAGTCTTTAGGTGGAGGAATTAAAAATAGTAAACGAGTACTGCTCTCTTGAACCTGGAACTCCACCCTGGATCCAGACAACATCAATAGTTCATCAGTTAAAGGAAAAGAGTGCTTCTGCTGGTTACTCCTGCCCCGCCCAAGGCTGCTCGAGTCACAGGTCAGGTGTAACCCATCCATGAAGCCCTCTGTGAGGACTGCACACACAGCTGAGTTTGTTCCTCAACCTCCCCACGTGCCTGATCGTAACTTGACTTGATAGGTTTTATGAACTTTTTATGAATACCTTTGGAACAGCATTTACACCCAATAAGGAGTACAGATATCCTGTGCAATAAGGGCACACACACACATCAGGATCCAATGCAACGAAATAGAAATGCATGGTTCGCATGGAGATGTGTGGAAAGCTAGATAAACGATCGAAGATATTTGTTTATGCATCTGCAGTTTTACCCGTTACGTCCCAAAGTCTGGTATATGAGGTCTCCTCAGAGCTCCCTGGAGTGTACAGAATGTTAAACATTCAGGTTTTGAAGAACTGTAGAGCGGCCTCAAGCCTACAGTCTTTTCTTCAAACTCTAGCGAGAAGAAGTCTGTACTGTAGAACAGGGAGATGAATCGGGACCCTTCGTTTAAAAAAAATAAGAAAGGTGAAGTGCTAACTTCAAGACTCAGCACATCTGACTGATGCCATTATTGATCAACGTTTAAAGACAGTGGCTGAAAAATGAAAGGGGGAAAAAACACAAACATTGGTTGTTGTACTCCATGGGCCATGTTGCTTCAAATGGATTCTCCGGTGAGAAAATGGTATTGCCCATTACTCTTTCCCATGCTCATGGACGACGCAGTTCCACAGGAACCAGACAAACATGTTGTTTTGCAGAAACACGACGCTGTACCCCTACCATCTGATAAATGAGGGTGAAGATGGGTAAGGAATTTTATAGACATGAGCTCTGGATTGAATATCCCAATGCATGCATGTCTTGAAGTGTTTTATTCCTCTAACACACACGCATTCCTTTTTGTTATTAAAGAATGAATGTTGAAAATATTACCCATTTTAGTTTTTCTGTGGACTTCCACAAAACATGTTACTGCTATACATAACATTTTATCCAATTTATTGTGCTTAGCGCATGACATGGAGGAATTTACATTGATTTCCATACTGTAGCTTATCCACCAAGTCCCAATTAGTCAGTGCTACATGGCGCCTGCTTGTGATTTGCATAAAGTCGAAACCAGCTCGACTTTTCTCATTTTCTCGTCATAATTCAGTCCCACAATCGCCTGAAGATTTGTAGTGCTTCCTCATTTGTATGACAGATGGTGACTTCAGTTTAGTGTGTACCAAACAATATGTGGATATTTCACATACCATACATATCCAAAGTTATGGACTGCCTCGAATCTGTCTGGTCTTTGGCTATGGGACTTTTAAGTCTTGTAAAAATCGAAATTGATCTGTACTGGGCATGTACAGTACAGTGCATGCTTCTTGTACTATCAGTTACCATTAAAGTTAAAAATGTTGTATATCAGAGGCCTTGGTAGTCTCGTTTTGACTTTCCCGCATGATGGACTTTCCAAATTTCAGACGCTTCCCTGATGGCAAAAGGAGTCATCAGGGTAGGGTTTATTTATTTATTTATTTTTTGATTAATGATTGTAATGCAATGATATCCTTCTTTTCCTTTAGTAATTCCGCTACAGTACGCTTACGCTTCACCTGATAATTACAATGTGATTATGTGATTTCAAAGTGATTTATGCAATTTTGTAGCCCAGTAATTTTAAAATTCAGACCTGTCCCTCAGAACAAAAACGTCTGCCTGTCCTTGCATTAATATTTCGACTAGCATCTGCATCCTCGAACATAACCTCACCCACAGAGAGAACGTACCGCACCCATGAACGATGCATGTATGATGTCTTTCCTTTTTCCTCGAGTGGACAATTTGCAGCCATGCTTACCAACAGTGTAAATGCTGATATATGCACTAGCACCTCTATATGATTTATTTTTTTGCTTTGCTTTGTTTACCCTGCTAGCACGATCATCTGTGTAGTGCAAAAGGCTAATAATCTCAAATAACCCCTGATAGCTAAAACTATGCATTTTAAATCACTCTGGCATATTATGTAGCTCGTTGCCGTTGATGAGTAATTGGTGTAATTGCAAAGCTGTTTCCTTGTGACCATGCAGGCTGAGAGAATCTGTTGCTTTATGTGGCTCGAGTGAATCATGGAGCGGACGACATGTCCCAGCCCCGTGCTAAATCATAATCCCCTGACCGTGCCTGTCCTTTGGGCAAGTTAACCCCATTGGTAAATCACTGTCATTTGTCATCAAGTGACATAAGCTGCCACGGATGATTACGACAGTGTCATGTCCATGATACAATTATGTGGGCTTTATGACTGAGTGAGTCAAGTTTAGTGTTAGTCGTCCATTCCTCTCCTCTTCGACCACACCATACATCGATCGCTCTCTCTTATACTCTATCAATCAACATTATCCCTCTGGTGCCAGTGGCTTGAGATGAGCAGCACCTCGGCCCCACTCGGACGAGTATAGAGAGATACAATTATAATTACTGTTTAAAAAAGAGAGTGAGAGCATTTCTCTGGGTTGGAATTTGTGATGGTACTGTGATCTATACTGTGAAAATAATGATCATGTGGATCTGTAAAATAAATAAATAATTAAATAAATGAAATTAGCTGATCTGTGTCAGTATCCGGTAGGGTTGCTGTGATATGAGAGTTTTGACACCAAGAACTGTATAGTCCTCAGTGTGAACGTGTGGTGCCAAGACATGAGGTCATTAAGATTGAAAAGCATTTTGAACTTGTTTATTAGATCAAACACACAAATCATCAGATTGCTTTTGTTTGGGATCAGTTAGTAACATACTAAATAATTACGTAATGGAATATGTCCAAAATGTTCATCGAAAATCTCCTGGTCCAAGCAATGGTCCTCTCTCATTTGGACTACTGCAACTCTCTCCTTGCTGGCCTTCCAGTATCTGCTCTCAGACCCCCGCAGCTCATCCAGAATGCTGCAGCCCGACTGGTCCACAACCTTCCCCACTCCTCCCATGTTCCCCCTCTTCTTGCTGACCTT
>JAQLOM010000006.1:12051193-12064654 GCA_030068315.1 Chrysichthys thysi
TCTACAGAATTGAGCTACTTTTGAATTGCCAGTACTGCATTTGTATTATTATTATTATTATTATTATTATTATTATTGTTGCTTTTCTATGCTTATGATGTATTATGTAAAGAATATGAGCCCTTGATGAAGGAACTATTCAGGGAAAGCAGGTACTTTATGATACTGATTCTGTGGGAAAACAATGCACTTGGCAACTCTGCTATAAAGCTCCTAGCAACACACATGGTGCAAATTTCCACCTGGTTTTGGATGTCAGAAAAAAAAACAATCTGGCCAATATAATTTAGTGCAACAATCAGAATATGTGATTAGGCAATTTCAAGTTCACATCCTTTTTTTTTTTTTGCGCCAACTTCCCGCTTGTTCACAATCCACCCTCGGATGCATGTGTAAGAGGGGGCAAAGCTTGCATTGTTTTGCTCCCTGCACATTGCTCTAACTCATCGCTTATGCTTGTATGCCAGTTTTGCACATAACATTGAAAAGTTTTCTTGAATAATTATGCCTGAAAAATACACACAGCTTCCTCCATCTCACTTACGGCGTCTCTGCTGAGCTAGAGGAAACTGAGCTATCTAGTGGTTAAAAAGATACAAGAATTGCACTGGTTCGTGTTCAGAGTCCAAATGATTTTTTTTAGGTGCTCATGGTGTAGAGTTATGTGCAATCGTGCTTTCTGAATGGAGTCAGTCCCTTACTCATCATCAGCGAGTAGGCGCTCGAGCCTGTCAGCCATAACAGCAAACACTGATTCTAAATAGACTGAGAAAGGAAATGGGCCTATAATAAGAGCACTGACAGATCCCTCAGCATCCCAGACACAAGGCTTGTCTCACACTAACCCGTGAAATCGAGTTCATCCTAAAAATGTATAAGCAGACTGCGTTCCACTCTCACCTGTCTGGTAATCTCACGCACACCCCAACACATCCATCGTAGATCAGAGCCCAATAGAGCTTTCAGACCTGTGTGAGTATTTAAGGAGTTACAAACCCTTATACAAAAGTAATAAGAAGAAATTAGCCAGGGCTGACCAGGTTTGGCATCGGGGTGTCATATAATGCTGGTGCGGAAGAAAAACAAATACACAAAAACAAACAAACAAACAAAACGAAACGTGCAGCTGTTTGTTTCTGTATTTGTATCTGTTGATAATGAGATAGTGAGTATTCATATTCAGTTCCATCCCTAGTCTTGAGGAGCTTTCTTGAGCGCTCTTTGCCTCTTTCATTGTCTTTTTCTTCTTCTTCTGGGATTGTGAGTGATCCAGAATTTTGCTCAAACTTCATTATTAACAGTGCATTTGCCGCTGGATGCCAGATGGCCAACAATCCATTTTGTTTACCGTACTTGTTTTTATGTGTTTCACCGTAGGATTTTTTTTTTCAGCTTAACAACTTGTGAAGACAATCCTAGACAACATTTCTGTGATCAGACCCCGTGTTGCTTTCTTCAGTCAGATTGATTCTGGACATCTTGCTCCGAGGGTCTTCTGATATCACTTCATCGAGCATTAAGGCTGCTTTTTTTTCTTCAAAAATTTAAATGTGCATTCCTCTTTAAGGGGACTACTTGACAAAAGTGAACAGCTTTTTACGGATGTTTTTTTGTCCATAATTACATCTATCGAGCTACTAAATGTGCATTTTAACACCAACACAAATGTTATAAGAAATCTGTCAGTACTGTCGGACCGTTAGCTGTCTTTTCATGTTTTTTTATGCTCTCTGATTAAGTGCCCAAATTAGGTTGTGGTGCCATTTTGCATTTTCAATCACTGAAACCTCTAGATCGCTGAGGCAGTTGGGCAATAAACAATAAATGAAGTGGTTGGGGGGGGCATATATGCCACAGTTCAACTAATTAAAAACCAATCTAGCATGAATTAAGATTTTCCAATGCTGAAAATATTTAACTTGGTGTAAAAAGAAAAAAAAAAAAAACGCTTACTCTGCCGTTATTATAAGACTGGGTATCAGTACCAGGTCCAGATGCAGCTCCTGTGTTTGCACCAGGAATCTTCATATTTGCACACGAAACATAATTACAGCAGTTCCATAATGCAATGATATACTGTAGTAGACCAATGAAAACCAGATGACAGTTTTACTGCCTCCAACGATGGCTTGATTTTCAATTTAACAACTCACTAAGTCTGCACTGCTTCGAAATAATTACCATAAAATCCAGTTTTCATCTCACGCTATAAAGCCAGCTCACATTGTTTTCCTGATCCTGACAGGGGGGAAAAAAGTTTCTAATAGCAAACTAACGACATTTTGTGATCAGGAGCCCGGTCTTGTTTTTCCCCCATCCCACACACATCCCCAACACAGACGGCGTGATGGATTTTTACAGCTTGCTTTACACCCTTGTTACTTTTTAGTGTTTATTTATGTTTTCCTAAATCAACTCAAATTGGAAATAAACCATGTCGTTGTTTATGCGTTTGTTTGTTGCTGTTTTTGTTCTCGTCTTGAATTTTTGCCTTCTGTTTATGACGAATCGTAATTCATTTTAAGTTCTCTCCTACCCTAATTCCGTTTTCTTTTTGTTTCACTTTGCACGTTTCTCTTCTACGTTGGATTTTGGTTATCCTGCATGACAATGTACCAGTAACGACTGACATGAGAATCCCACTAACACATTTCTTAAGAAAAGAGATGGTGATTATTACCGCGTTTTCCTTTTCCAATGCAGAATCAAAATCAGCCTGAACCTCGGCCCATCCGAACAACCGACATTCGGACTATTTTATCGTACTTCTTGATGGTTAAATTAAAAACAAGCCTGGGGGGAAAAGCAACCGGAGTTGTATCCTCATTGCTGATGATGAGTTTTAGAGAAATTCAGTGTGCTATACATTATTCAACCCCATTGCACTTTCTCATGCCCCCCATGTGCCGCATGTGTCCATGGCACTCGTTGCATCCCACTGTATTATTTATCAGAGCAGGCAGTTAATGGCGGAGTCTCCGGAGTGGCCTGGCATTTGGGAACTCTCATTAACATTTGCTACATGTGGTTGAGCAGGGCTGCTGGGGAGCGCTCGCAGCACTCATATATCTCAGCCAGACCGCCACGGCACGAGCCACTATTTACTGCTTACCTTGTGCAATATGAGACAAAGGAGATCACGTCTGGCTCCGACTAATATTTCAGTTACACTGGTGGTCAGAGGAGAGGGGTGACCTAACAGAGTTGTATTACTCCACATTATACAATGTCGCATTTCTGTGCAGACATTTGTACCATGATGTTATAGTTGGGCCTGGTTGTATAGAAATCAACACAGCAAAATGAAGAGTTTAGCCTGGAGGAAATCTGAGAATTGTAAACCAAAAGCAGGATCAAAACCCGAACGAATAGAAAGACGGGTATACGAATGCAAAGTCAAGTGCTGTGTGTAGAATATACGATCGACTAAGGAGTCGAAACATGACAGACAAGAACAGGAAATACTTCACTTTGGAAATATACTTCCATTGGGTCACAATTCTTCAGTGGGATTAGAATGCAGAGGGTTTAAATGGACAAATTATTTATACAAGAAGTAACAAGAAACAAGTCAAACTATCATGGTCAGTGGTAATCAAGAGCAGGAAACATTAATCATAGACTGTCAATGAAGTGGAAAACAAGACAAACCGAGAGAATGAGAAGTTTTTAGGGATAGAGTAATGTTAGATAATGATCTTGGCCTGGTCTCTGTGCTTGCCTTGGCATGTTAGACTCAAGTTTAGTTTGTGGTGGTGCGGCGGGGAGCAGCGCCGCCTCACGGCTCTGGGGCCTCCAGTCGATCCTGAGCTCAGCTTACTGTCTGGGCAGAATTTCCTGGGTTTACGTTAGATTTTCCTCTCACTGTAAAAATAAATAAATAAATGAATGAATAAATGAAAACTTGCGAGAGGTCGACTGGCTACACTGAATTGCTCCAAAGTGTAGATGCGTGTCTGAATGTCTGTATGCATAATGCCCTACAATGGACTGACTTCTCTTCTCCCGTCTTGTTCCCAGAGTCCACGGTGACCCTGAACACAATAAAATAGTGAATTAATTCCATCAATCCAACAGATAGCACGGTTACAATTAGAGGTAGCTTAGCGGTCGTGACTTTTCTTCCGACGGCATTCCTATGAAATCGAACAAAATCCAATCACTTTTGCTGATTTCAGTTCATATGTAGTTTTCAGATCGGGTACCAGTGTCCCTCTTAGAAAATCGGAATACCACTTGGATCGCATCTAAGAACATTATGCATGCCTAGAGCAGTAACAAAGATATCTCCTATATGCACACACACACACACACACACACACACGCTACAGAGGGATCGGCTTTCACACCGTCTTCTATCTTCTACTGCCTGATTATGCGAAATCAAATTACAGGCTGTACATAGCCTCATTTTTCCAGACTTGCCTTTCAGCCTCTGGAGGAGAGGTAGGCGATCTGTCACTCACTGGTGTTTCCAGGTCAGTGTGGCCCACGGATCGACTGCCTGTGACCGTGTGTGTGTCTGTGAGAGGAGGATATTTACTCTGTGAATGCAGGATGAATGGAGTTACAGCTCTATTCAGTGTGCCCATGTTGCATGCTGGTCTAATCTGCTTTGTAAAGCCACGGAGAATCCAGAAGGATTCTGACGGAACATTACAAATTCAAATCATCCTTTTGTGTTTGGGCACAGCTCTGGGCATTTCCCCCCCCTTCCTTACATCCACTTCTCGTTTGGTGTTGAAAGGACGTGTTCCTCGCATAGTCTTTTATCTGCCTCCTTTCGCTCCTTTCTTTTCTCGGAACGCAGAGTGTATACACACAAATAGGAGATGCTAGTTTTCCTTTGATTGTTAAAGTGTGTGTTGCTAAATCAATACAGCCTCCCACACAGTGTCCTCCTTAATAGCATAAAGCTTACTTTGGACTGTAAACAGTCCTTCTGAAATAGAACCGAAATGATGGCGACGGTCCTGTCGTTTTTGTTTTGATGTTGTGTCCTTTTATTAAACGTTTCATTGTGGTCTGTAGTGTGAGGGTCAAATCACACGGCAGTCACGTTAGATCGCAGGAGAAGGACACACAGACATGTCCGGTGTGTAATACGTTAATGCAGGGGTATTCAAATAACATTTGTAAAGTCTTGTTGAGTAAAATTGCTTAGTTAGAAAAGTTCAGAAAAGCTATTTACATGATTGAATGGCAGAGACGGATACCGTTTAATGCGCAATCATTCATGATAAGTTAAGGGCTTTAAATGAGATGATCTGAAGTGGTTATGTTTTGTTTCAAAGCAGCGCTTTGTTACCACTTTTGATTCGTGGCGTGGATGTTAAAGGTCCACTATGTAGGATTCAGCTGATTGCAACCACCTGAATTCTTCTTCCTTACCCCTCCCTTTCCAAGCATGTATTGGAGCGAATGTTGGCCGTCAGGTTCCCGTAGTGTACTTCCAGTGACTTACTTTCACACTCCCTTGTGTTTCTGCGCTAAATAATAACTGTGATCCTCCATTTTTCAAAATGTGGGTCCTGAAACTTGTTACCCAGCACCAGCAAACACTGATTCTTCTCCTTCTCTTCTTCTTCTTCTTCTTCTTTCCGGTGCTTCCTTCTGGATTCACACTGTTTCTTGTAAAAACACGAAATGTGAAAGGTGCTCTATAGAGGTTTGTCTGTTCTGGGTTATTTGTAGAGGTGCAACATGGCGGCTCTGTGGAAGAGGACCTGCTCCTGACGTAGATATAAAAGGCTCAGTTTAAGCTTCTGAAAACACAATGATTCACAGTTACAGGCAATTAAACACTAACGAAAACAAACTAAACTGCAGAGAAAATGCAGTGTGCTCGCTCAAATGTTGCCAGCAGCACCAAGTACACTAATAAACACACCAGCTTGTTGGCCAACCTGCGCGCTAACAGCCTGACTACGTAGACAAGACACAGGACGAGTCAGAGACACCTTTCTACCGAACAAGCAGGCTCTTCTCACACCCTAGGTAGTGCACATGTATAGGGAGTAGGGAGAGATTTGAGACTCGGTTTTGAAGGATAAAGAGTGTGTTTATGGTTAAACAACAACATGGAGTGCATTTTGACTCGGGGCTGAAAATACATCCAGATTAAAGTGACTTTATAAATCCGAGGACCAACATTTAAGACTCGGAAACCTGTAAAGCCCGAGGTGGCCGCTCGGCTCGCTTACCTGAACCGTAATGTTGTGATGAAAGCCGCCCCACGGCTCCGTGTTCGTGTTTTTGCCTCCTTCCGATGGCGACATTTTAGCCCTTAATGGAACACAAACTACAACACAAAGCTGTGTGACTAAAACTAGCCAACACAAAGACACAAACGGTCACTAGACTGCATTTCCACAGAGAAAATGCAAAGGTAATAACTCCTCAAGGTCCTAGAGAGCGCCGGATTTGACACGGACTTGGGTAGAAAAGTTCACAAATGACTCCTCAAGGTCCTAGAGAATGCTGGTTTTTCGTGTAATTTTGCAGCAAAACAGGGCTACCAAATAACGACAAGGGGTAACGAAACCATTTGAACAAACCATCAAGGCCGGATTGGCACGGACGTCTTAGAGTTGGAGGCTCGAAACCCCTAGGAGGAGCAGGGGGCGGAAAAAACGGGTGAACAGAATAATAAAAATAAAAATAATAAAACTTAAGAAGAACAGTAGTGTACCTGCAGAGCAAGCACACTAATAAATTCTGTATTCTATTTCTGCTAATAGATTCCCCTAAATCCTACATAGTGGACCTTTAAACAGATACATCTGATGTAATGGACAATAAACACATCCACATCCATCTTTAAACATGTTCATCAGCAAGTTTTCATAAGCAAGCCACATCACGGGGTCGTAAATCAAAGGATGAATAAAATGAATGGCTATGAAAGGCTGTGAAAACTCCCCTTTCTGACATAGTGTCTTTAGTCCTATAGTTAATTTCTGATCTGATGAGTTGCCTTTAGCTAACTAATTAACATAAATCCATGTGATTGATTGTTACCGCAGCAGAGGATCTGTGGCATAATCCAAGCTGGGTAATGCTTAGAAATCTCTACCTCAAGTCTCTGCATACTGCTGAAATATTTTTGAAAGTACACGATGCAGTGCGCTGAAATCATTTGCTGGGTCCGCACCTGGACAACGGTCCGCCAGTCGCGACCCCTGCTTTAATGAGTCGCAGTGCCCAATGTCATGAACTCAAAGGCGGCGCTTGAATTGTTAGCAGGATTTCTGCGGTGTAAAGTCAGCCCCCAGCGGCAGGCCTCTGGGCACTTCAGAGTTGAGTCATTACATTATGACATTGGTTTACACAATACTACTGTGTCCAATTAATGAATTGGTGTTTAGGAAACCGAATTTCTTGGCAAATAGACTTGATTATTATTATAATTTTTTCCAGCGTCAGCACAGCATAAGTGATTGCTGTTTTATTGTTTTTGCTACAGTGATCTTCAGCTCGGTGTTATTTATCCTTTTTTTTTTTTTTTACTATCCAAATAATTAATGAGCTCCGGCACAACAGGAAAAGAAACAAATATTAATTATTTGTGATGAAATAACAAATTGTTTTGGCTGTGTTCCCAAAATGTTCAAGCTATTGCCTAGCAATTCATTACACACAGAGAGAAGCTGGAGGAAAACGAGGGACCAAGAGCTATGCTCTGTGGGAATGAAATCAATACAGACAGGGTGTGTGGGTGTGTGCAGTGTGTTTGTATGTCACTGAGAGAAAGAGAGAGAGAGAGAGAGAGAGAGAGAGAGAGAGAGAGAGAGAGAGAGAGAGAGAGAGAGATCTGTAGGGAATAGATCAATATATTGTCACGGGTTCAATGTCTGAGGAGCATCTCGACACACACAGCAACAAAGAGTCAAGTTTTTTATGCCTCACACATGTTAATAATTAGCCAGGAACACGTGGGGCTAAAGTTGGAATCTGTATTATTAATGAAATGATGATAATAATAATAATAATAAATGATAACACTAACAATAATAATATAATGATGAAAGTCATTTTAAGATACCAGCACATAATGCTGATGTGCATGAACAGCTGTTTTCCAAAATGAGACAGATTTGTTGTAGTTTACTGCAGAAATCGTGGTGCTTTTCTTGCAACATCTTTGCATCACTGTCCGACACAGTTCATTTCATTGACCGAAACAATTACGATCTTTTGTACACGCCATGGATTTTTTCTTGTTTAAAGGAAAGAGTGCTCAGCACCTTGCCTAATGTAATGTGCTACACCTGCACACTTTTTCGTGAGCATATGGACGCATCCAGGGAGTCGTCGATATGCAGTGTGCAGCTTATTTTTTCCCCAATCTGAGGAACAATTTTTGGGCCAGCGTCTAGAAACTCACCATGAATTCCTTCTCGCTGAGCTAGTACAGGTGTTCCCAGAGGAACTCCAGTTTTTCCGACTTCATGTCTACTCTTGACCACCGAGAGCAACACTTGGAAGGGAGTAAAACAGAGCCGTGTAAAGTTAAAAAGCTTTATTCAACTAATATATATTTTGAAACACACCCACTCGATATATCAAATTAATGTTAACTATTTAATGAAACAGTAGAACAACACTTTTATCAAGGTTTGTGGATATGACCCAGGCAATATGCATAATTAATCAGAATGGCCTTTCAATAGGGGCTATTAAGACAGTGTAATTATGGTAATGTACAGAAATAGCCATTTTGGCCGAGTGCTGTGTGTGTGTGTGTGTGTGTGTGTGTGTGTGTGTGTGTGTGTGTGTGTGTGTGTGTACGTGTGTGTGTGTGTGTGTGTACGTGTGTTTGGTCCTGTTCTCAGAGGACTCTCGCACCATTCCCCCCGTCCTGTTTCGACCTGATTAATGCTTCTCTTTATTTCTCACAGTGTATCAGTAGATGAGCGCGTAATGAGAAAACACCTGCTATCACACACACAAATGCAAACAAAGGCCAAATGGAGTGATCTAGTCTCCTCCTGGCTGTCTTGGCCTCAGCTGTATTTAATCGCAAAGAGTTAATTGGACACAATTCATCAGGAAAGGAAAGAGCCAAGAGCACTCATTGTCTGGCACATTTCAGTGCTAATATTCCACTGTGGCTGTGGTACATGGACCCTGGACTATCTCCTCCACTCCCTCTATTCTTTTTAACTATATGTCTCTGTAAGGGTGAGACGAAACATTGAGGTATGGGTGCATCCGTGATTAGGGCGTCAAGGTAAAACACTTTAAAGGTGTCATTGCGTTGTTTTGTCATTAATTTTGCAGTGGTCTCTAGTATGAGTGAATGCCCTGTGGGTCGGTTTTGGTGAAAACAAAGCTCTGGGGCTCCAGTTTCAGCTGTTCTAGTTTGGTGGAGTTGTGGGTGAGGGGAGCACGACAGGATTTTGGGTCGTACTCATGAATATTCATGACATGAAACGTATCGCCTCTGATTGGCGAACCACACTGTGATGCGCCCTCCAGTGCGTCATCGGAGGTTCGACCTGCGTCTGCTTGCTAAAGCTCAGAAAACTGTAAGGTTAGAACAAAATGTCTTCGGAGATACAGCCTTACATTTTTGATCCTGAATCCGAGGAGGATGGAGAGATAGCAGAAGAAGCGCTTCCTGAGCGTTTGTCGATGAAGGTTTCAGAATGGTAATATTTGCACGTCAACTTAAATTTTCTCCTAAAAGAGGTGAACGTTTGCGGCGATCATCATCATGCTTTAAGTTGTAACAAGATGTTGGGAACGTTTTAAAATAAACACTTGCTTCTTTACACTATCAACAGTCTTTGCAATCTTCCTGTAGATATTTTACTTTACAACACAGCGTTAGCTCCCTGCTAAAGGCAGTTCAGCCACGGACCTAGCCTGCTAATCCTAGTTACAGCTTGAATTCCAGGTACCATCATTCCAAGACCATTCAATTATAGCACACCAATATAAAGATCTAAATGTTCTAAGCAAACGCACCTACCTATCGAAATTTGCTCGGTGCACTTGCAGGAATTGCGCCAGAATGTGTGCTGCAAGGAGATTCCTCCAGTAATGACAAATATGGCATGGCTTTGGTTGATAGTTTGTTGGCAAAGGTTGTTTACATTCACGTCTGACTGCTCAGGTGATTAGAAGAATAGGCGACATCAGCACCCCTGTTGCACTCAACATTTATAGAGCTGATTATGGCCCCCTGTGTGTCAGAGGATATGAAAGGTGAGATCATCTTTAGCCTAAAAGGAGGAAAAAACTGTGATAAAATTCCTAAAGCCAATATACAAAACAGGGGTCCATTTTTTTCCACCATCGTAGGCATCAAAGTTGGAACAGTCGCTGTGGTGGAAATGATTAGAACACAGAATTAACAAAGCGTTATACTTCGCTGGTGGTGTTCCAAAGACAAATTCCAATCATTTCTTCCTCAGTTCTTCTTCCTTGTGCAAGGCATGCAACATTGATGTGTTACTGCCACAAATAACACAGACACGAACATGTTCCGCCATGTTTTCAACTTGCTGTTAGCTCCTCTACTCTCAATAGTTAGCTTCTTCCTGCCGAGATGGGCTCTGCTCTCTCCTGGCCGCAAAATCACACCTGTCTTCCCGTGGGCGAGGCCATGAATACTAATTTTCGAAGTGACGTCAGTTCGAAGGGCTTTTTCTATGTTCTTTCCATGGCGAATGCAGACGATGGGGGTAGAAGAACATTTTTGCGTGCAGCATGCATATGCAACTCGGAGTGACCTATCATATTTCAAAAAGAGCGAGGATTAAACGGTTTCTCAGGGAATGAGACCTTTAACATCGATAAACATATAACAGATAACGTTATTAACCCTGCTGTGGTACCATGGGGTCTATGTGACCCCCAGCCCTCTTTGGACCCAGTTTTTTTTGGAAACTATCACGATTAGTGCCCTCGCCTGCCACTTATTTTCTCGTAAGGCCTTCCTATGTATGTGACACATGTTCGATAGTTTCAAAGTCTTTCCGCTTAGTTTTTTTTAAATTTAGATTTATTTTCACTTTGGGCTCAAATTGACCCCATAGGACCTTCAATGTGATGAAGGTATTTTTTCCTTATTTCAAGGTTTTGGGTGCACGGTGGATGAGTCTCTCCTCGGATTCAGAGGAAGATGGAGTTTCACTGCAATAACAATAAACCATTTCACTCTCTTGTCCATTGTTCCAAAGAAGAACAAAAGGGTCTTATTTCTGTCCACTATGCATTCCCAAAAATGACTGATGCAGATACGGGGAAAGAAGAACTAAATGTGTTTTAGAACCACGAAAAAGGTGGTGTGGACAGCCTTGATCAAATGTTTTCCACGGTACCCAGAATGTGATTTTTCATGGTACCAGCGCAGGGTTATGCGCATTATTTCATGCATACCATTATTTCATACGTTATTAGAGCACTACATCTACAGTACCTAGGTAGTGTTTGGGCTGTCCTGGTCCACTGTATAATCATTAAGATAGTTCAAAAATCATATATATATATAATTTTTTATTTTTGCAATGATGTGTGAATCCATCTCATACTTTCTCTTCCTGAAGTACTTAAATTAGCATGTTTTATTGTGTTATCTGTGTGCTTTTTTATTATATAACCTCCCCAAGTTTTTTTTAGACTGGTGGTATTCTTAGTCCATGACCTAGTGAGCCAGTACCAGGATGTATTTATTGATAGAGACTTCATAGCACTTCTGTAAGTCTCTCGGGATAGGAGCGTCTGCCAAATGCCATAAATGTAAATGTACTTGAACCATCCTTTTTTCCCCCCCAATGGAGTGATCGATTTTGGTATATATTAGTTGTGTACAACAACATTCACTCAACCCTGTTAGCTGAACACATTTCCCCCTATAAAACACCATGCATCAGCAGGAAGTTGCTTCGTCTGAATCTCCTGAAGATCAGCAGTGGGCCCTCGTTCATGGAGCTGCCATGTTGTGCCATGACATTTGCTTAGAACGGACAAAGCTGTCCGCGTTTCGTGTTTTTTCATGTGGCAGCATGAAGCCAGAAGGAAACACCAGAAGGAGAACAAGAATGACAAGGAAGAAGAAAGAAGAGGCATCAGTGTTTGCTGGTGCTGGCTAACAACTTTTGAAAAATAAAGGATCATATTTATTATTTCGCATGGGGAGAAAAAAGCAAGGGAGTGTGAATTTAAGTACTTGGAAGTACTTCAGATACTTCATACTTAAGGCACCTGATGGCCACCGTACCATCTAATACACGCTTGGAAATGGAGGGGGGGCATTCACAGGGCTGCAATCACTGAATCCTACATAGTGGACCTTTATATATATATATAATTTTTTAAGTAAATCATTAGAACACCCTTACTGTTAGTGAACCACATTTGTTAATTGTCTGCATGAACAAGTAATATACTGTAGTTGTTACTTTCAAACCTGGTATTCCTTTAAAAGCAAAATGCAGCCACTGTCAGCTAAGGAACTTTGTGAAAAATGAGATTTTGTTGTGTGCGACAGGTTACAGCATAAAGGTTTTTGAAATATGATAAATCAATAAAGTAAAATTAATTTTCAAGAGTTACAAGGGCCCCAACTGCACCCTAATCCTGGACTCATCCCTATAATGGAAGTCATGGGTTTCTCTGAATAATTCCTCAGAATTTGCATTCTCATGCTATCATGATGGTGATGCACTCAAGCTGAAATAATACATGAAACAAACACATTGGCACAAAATACAGAGACTTTACCTGCACAAAGGTATTACTGACTCATAGAGAAAACTGACAGGAATGTAGCAAACATTATTATTATTATTATTATTATTATTATTATTAATTATCTGGTTAATGAGACACTGGAATTTTGATCAGTTTGGAAAGTTTAACAGACATTTTCTAGTTTTATTTATGAGACACACTCCTTCAAATTTGCAGGCTATTTTGTAGAATATGACAGATAGGTGCAACTGGATATTTTTATAACAATATTATTATTATTATTATTATTATTATTATTATTATTATTATTATTATTATTAGTCATGAACACTCGCAAACGGCAGACCAACGAAAACTCCGATCCCCATGAGCACCTGCGCCAAAACAACATGGCTGACGGTCCGCCCCACTCTGGGTCACCTGACTACTGATTAGGTGCAAGTGCCACTCATCTTCATGGGACTATAGACAGTCGCACTTACACACACACACACACACACACACACACACACCTACCTTTGCCTTTCCTCTTATTAAACCTGTCATATCTGCACATGCATCCAGTCTCGCCTCCTGATTCTGACATTATTATTATTATTATTATTATTATTATTCGTCTTCTTCCGCTTAATCCTGTTCAGGGTCGTTGGGGGAAGCTGGCGCCAATCCCAGCTGACATCGTGTGAGAGGCGGGATACGCCCTGGGCAGGTCACCAATCCACCGCAGGGCAACACACAGAGACAGACAACCATTCACAC